>PVJD01000365.1:396770-469468 GCA_004026545.1 Mormoops blainvillei | reverse complement strand
TTACTTAATTTCAGATCCCTTTCTGCTTCCATCACTAGATGAATTTATTAAAACAGCAATGCCATTTGCAGCTGACCACGTAGTTGTAAACTCTCAGAGGGCACATTCACATGTGCCCCAGTATGCTACCTACGATCATTCTGTTCATTCTGTGCATTTCTTTCTGTGCTGTGTATGGTTACCCTAATCCATTATTCTTTTCCTGGTGAGGTCAGGGTAAAGAGAGCTGCCTTTCTTCACCTCTGGGTAAATGTCATTCAGAAAGATTCTTGTGGACTGGCTTTTTTGGTTTCTAACAGTTTCTGTAACCAGACCCAGGATGCATGCTCACCCCCAAATGAAGGAACCCAGTCTTTCCAGAGTTGAACCTTTTTTCATGATTCAATAATGATGGAAGCTGGGACAGGATCTTAGGAGATGATGTAGTCGACCTCTTTGTGGGGAAACTGAGGCTTAGAATTGGCAGTGTGCCCAGGGTCCCACTGTGAGCTGGCCGCAGAGCCGAGTCTGCAACTTGGATCTTCTGGGACTTTTTCTGGAGCCCCAGTGCTAGTCATCCTCCCCTCTGTGGTCCGTTGCAGAAGGCAGCAGCTGATGTTTCCCCAGACACAACTTGCTTCCTTAGTCCAGACAGCATGGGTGCATTGAGTTCAGTATATTTCCCTCCACTGTCACTGAAAAGAGCCTGAATGATTCCTTTTTTAAACGAAGGTAGTTCTGCTCTGGTGTATCCCAGGCTATTTTATGTGAGCGTCTTAGTTCAGCCAGTTGTCTTCAAAAACCAGTGTAGAGGGGCCGCCAAAACTGATGGGTACAAGAAACCCTATGTGAGTACTGACTAGGTGCAAGCCAATGTGTCTTGAATTATAGGGAGTACCTTGAGTGATTTGATGGTCTGATCAAGTATAAGACCATCGATGTAAGCAGGGGAAGGGGACGAGGGTCAGGAGTACTTTGGTGAGGCTGTTAGCACGCGGCACGAGATGGGGTTCCTCTGATTCACGAGTCTGCTCATTTGAAAGGAAGTTGGTTTCCCCTGGTGGCTGGGTTCAGTTTGATGACCACGGGTCGTATGTGGTGTCTGCACACTGGCAGGAAACTACCAGAGCCGTCCGGTGTGCCAGCTGTATTTGAACCGTTTTACGTTCGTCTAGGTGTTCCAGGGTCTTGGGTTTGCCAAGCTAAACACACTCCGCTTCACGGAATTTTAAAAACCTGCCTTGGGGGAAGAAATTGAGGAGTCTGTGGGTTATAATTAGCACATCTCATGTCCCAATTAACAGCCGAGTTTGTGTTTCTGGCTATAACAATGGTTTATAGTTTTTGGCCACCTTGTCCCATAGGAACTTACAGGCCTTTTCAGACATTAGCTCATTAATTCTAACACCCAGTGTGAGTAGGATAGCATGACCATGGGTTCCCCTAAAGCCAGGGCTGCTTGCTGTTCATTCTAGACCTTCTAGGATTTGGGCTGCTGAGGAGTGCTGGGCTGGTGGGGGGGCGGGGGGTGGAGAGGGCTGGGGGTGCTTGTCAGACCACGTCTTGGGAGTGGCTGTCATTCCCCGAAGTTGCCCTGCCCTTTGACAGTTGTTCCTGCCATGACCCTGCAGAGCTTCCTCCGGGGGCAGTGACCGTGAGGCAGTGCTATTGGCTGCATTTCCTCCTCAGGGTGTTGAACCCCATGGAATGTCTGTTGCAAAGGAGGCAACTTTCTGGGTTTTCTACCTGGACAGGTTTGCCAGAAGACTGCACAAGAAGAGTCAGGGCGCTCTTCAGGATCAGAAGCAGAGATGGTGTTGGGAAGGGAAGGAACCGGTGAGAGCCTCCTGGAGGGCCGGGGTTTTGCTCTCTCAGTCAGCCTGTGTGATAATCCTAATAATGGAATGGAGGCTGTCATCCCTGGGTTTGCAGGTCAGAATTCTCTTGGATTTGAGTCTGGGTTTGTGATCCAAAGCCTTTGCTGTCCCACATTGGAGTCGATCAAAGGGAATTCTTTCTGTAAGCTCTTGCTACAAAACTTCTGTAGAAAATTACCCATTCCCAACGGAGAAGTGAAGCTTCTCTTTAACAAACTGGGGGGTACTTTGAAAAGTTTGGCGACATAGGAATTAGATTGAGGTGTGTGTATAATGTAATACATGTGAAAAACGATTCCCAGCCAGGTCAGGAAAGCTTTCTCCGTGCCCAGGCTTTTTCAGAAACCAGATGTGCAGCCCTTGGGTCCATTTCTCTGTTAAAAGAAGGTTTTGCTTGAGATCCTAAGACATTTTGCTCAGACACCAGAAAGGATAGTTGGTAGTTTATAATCCAAAACCTTCAATGTTGTCATAGCAGCACTGTTATTTTTGACTCAAAAATCCCTCTTACTAGTCTAGATAGTGTATTTGTCATTCCCACAGTTGGAAAAAACTTTTCTTACCTGTCACTTTAATAAATTGTAAAATTCTCGATGCTGTCTTTCAAATCTATTAACGGGCCTGTGCCCAGGATGGAGGGCAGCCCAGCTCCCAGTTGATGGCTTTGGTTGAGAAGGCCAGCCATCCCACACCCAGACAGAAACAAGCCTTGACTGACACTGACGGTGGCGGCTCCTGGCCCCTCTCTGTCCATGCAGGGACACCCTCATCATAGTAGCCAGAATGCGGAGTTACCCGCCTCTCCTAGGCACAGACCTTTTTAAGACTGGAGTCTGCTTTATGACTTATGGCTTCCATTTGCGTTGAGCTATTTGTTTTTCACTCCCAGTTCAAATCTACTCTAGTTTGTCATTGCCTGACAATTTAATGTCCTGTGTGTCATCCAGGGTTTGAACACAAGTCAACAACTTACTGTATGGAACTTGCCCAGTAGTGGGCTGATTTTTTTCCCCAAACCGATTCTAACAAAAGCCATCCTACCAGCAGTCTATTAAATACTCCTAACAAAAAGCTATAAAAAAAAGGGGCAGAACTGCTCAGTATGCAGAAGCTTTAACCGTGGAATAAAGGATTGGAAAATCTGATAACTATACTTCGTGAAGTAAATGCCATGAATAAGCTTCTCTAAGGAACCGCATGGCAGGATCCAAGTATAAACCCTGGGGACCCCAGCAGTGCCCCCCGTATGGTTCTGTGTGGCCTGCTAGCCCCAACTCTTTTGAAAACCATGCTGCTTGAATAAAGTGTTCTAAAGAATGCAGTTTGTATTCCACTTGCCCTTTCATTGATAAGTACTGAGAAAGTGTCTCACCCTTTGGTTTCTAGCCTGAGTCTTTTCTGATCTTTTATGTTCTTGATGTGTTGTCTGAGGCTCTCCAATTATCCGTGGTCAATTGTGATCTGGAGGGAAGGATAGAGATGATGAGAATGGTCCTAGAAGGAAGAATGGCCTGTGTCTCTCTAATGCACATCCATTCATTTGTTCTCCACACCAGAGTCCTGTGTGCCAGCCACTCCACCTGTTAGTGAGACCTTCGCACATGGAGAACTCAAGCCTCCTCGGGGTGGGAGTGGGGGTGGGCGGGGGAGACAAGCAAACTAAATTTCGCTGGAGGTGTATTGGCTCGCTCAGAGCATGCTGCCTATGAGGGGTGCCTACTCACTGGTTTAAGTCAGGGGGTATTTGTTTAACAGACAAGAGGCTCACCTGAAGCTCTTGAGCATCTACAATGAGGACCTGTCTCAGGACCCAACGCAGCATTTCTGTCAGTCCCACGAAGTCTGTCGTCACTGCTTCTCTCTTTACATGTGTGTTTCATTCCTCTCCTCAGGCTGGCTTCCTCACGCGTGAATGATACACCCTGTCCCCTCGATCTGTGTGAACGTCCCGGTCCAGGGCTCACAGCCACCTGACTAGTCTCTGTGTCCTTGTAAGCGGGTATTGTTTGGGCCATTAAACACCCACAGCCCAGTTAGCTATGTCCTGGTTGAAGCAGCCATTGGTGGCTTTGGCATAATTGTCTGTCATGTGAGGTTTGCCTTAGGAGGTGGGGGGAGCTTTCACCAGGGAAAGATGAGACTCAAGAAGGCTTGAGTCAGGCTGTGCAGCCATATGACCTCTGAAAAGGAATTTTTAAAAATTGTGGTAAAGTATATATATCACGTGAAATTTATCATGCAGTCTTTTTAAGGGTACTGGTAAGTGGCATTAAGTATATTTACATCATTGTGCAACCATCATCTGCATTCATCTCCGGAACGTTTTCATCTTCCCAAAGTGAAATTCTGTACCCATTAAACAACTGCCTGTTTCCTCCTCCTCCTGCCCCTGGTAACCACCATTCTACCTTCTGTCTGTATGAATTGGATTATTCTAGCACCTCATGTAAGTGGGCTCATACGGTATTTGTCCATGTTTCATCGATGTTGTACATGTGTCAGAATTCCTTCTTTTTTAAGGCTGACCAATATTCCATTGTGTGTATATATCACATTTTGTTTATCTCTTCACCCATTGATGGATTCTTCAGTTGCTTCTGCCCTTTGACTATCGCTTTGAACAAGGGTGTACAAATATCTGTGTGCATCCCTGCTTTCACACCATCAAGTAGAATTGCTGGGTCATATGGCAATTATTTATTTATTTATTTATATATGTTTTGAGAATCTGCTAAGGCATTTGAATATCGCCTTAAAGACACTGGAGAGTGATGGAAGGATTTAAAGCAGGGCTTAGCTGATCAGGTTGTGATTTAGAAAGGCAACTTGGGCGGTGTGGTTCATGGACTGGGGAAGGAGGGCCGGCAGAGGCTGCGGTGGCCAGACGAAACAGAAAGGCCATTGTGAAGGCTCTTGCTGTCCGGGTGAGATATGAAGGCTGAGCAGTGTAGTCGCACTGGGGAACAGAGGGGAAGGAATGGAAGTGGGAGTGATGAGGGGGAAGTAATCAATGGAAAAGGTTGGCTATGAGGGGAAGAAGTAGGAGAGAGGGAGAGGCCAAGAATGAGAAACTTCATCAGTTGTGACTTTGTGGAGGGTTGTTTTTTTTTAAATTTTGGTATGGGATGGTAGAAGATACAAGTTTTGAACATGTTTTCAGGTGTTAGACACAGCCCTGTGGTAGAGACGATCGGTGGGCAGGCTGTTGATTAAATGGATTACTAATATGGGGGAGGGGATAAAGTAAAGAATAGAGGGGCAGATGGCCATGCAATTTTGGCTGAGTTTCTAAGTGTTGGGATATTATTGGTGTAGCTCCACAGTATCACAGCTCCTATGGCTTTAGTTCACATTCCTATCGTAAGGCAGAAATATATGCATCAAAATTTGTAAAAGCAGATATGATGACCAATCCATTGATTAATAAATAAAGTTTTATAAGGGCTCTAGTGAATCCGAAGGATTTTTTAGACTAAAGCATGAAGTGTGTTGAATTTGGCTTATTTTCTTTTTTTGCTCATCTACATTTTTCTGATTTTTTTCCTATAGTGAGCATGTCTTTCTTTTCATCTTTAAAAAGATCACTTGAAATTTCAGAAGTTGCTTATTTTTGTTTCTTGACTGTCTCAGGACTGTGAGTTCCTGGGGGTTGGAATAGGGTTGGGGAAGTTCCATCATTGAGTGTCCCCAGCACTTAACACAATACCAGAGACCAACAGGACTCATTGGAAGTGGTGGTTGAACTGAATTGAATGGAAATTTAATCTCACTGCCCTCCAAGATGAGATTTTGTGCTGTTTTAAAAGATTTAGGAAGGAAATTCCAGTTTTTCTCAGTCACTTAGCTCATTCTACTAGGTACGGAATTGCATCCTATAGACTTGGCCCCTCTTTTGCCTTTGTTTTGTCATCAGGATTTGCAAAGATTTATTTTGTTCATGAAATCTTGCTGCTTTGGCCCCGTTTTCGTACTTAAATGTGTTTCTCATGTTATTCTTAAAAGCATTAGTGATCTCATCTTTGGGAGCCAAATAGCTCAATTCTGTTTCCTGTCCTTTGTTGATAATATTATGTTTTTAGAGGAATGGATCAAAGTGGCTTGGAGCTGCAGTTATTATTCTGCCTCTGGTCTGCTGTGACAGGACCAACCCACCCCTGGCAGCTGTGAGAATGTGCATTATTGAATGACTCACTTGTCAATCATAAATTTGCATACTGGTTTTCCATTGTGCTTCTTTGAATGCCTACCTTGTGCAAAGAGCTTCTGCACTATGCCTCTGGGGAAATAAAGATGAATAAGGTGTGACTCTGGACACCGAGGGGCTGACTCTGTGGAAAAGGGGCTATAGGGAGGTTAATGAATGGAACTACAGTAGATAGTAACAATTGTTAGTATGCTAAGAAGACGCCCTGAAGGTGCTATCTGATGTATAGTGTTAATGACCTTTCAGTGGTGTGTAAACATCCTCATTTACAGTTATCAGAGCAATAGTGACCTGCTTTCATTAAATTTTGCTGCAAGTGTGGCTTTTATGACTTTGCCTTAAAAGTTTCTTCCAATTTAAAAGTATCGCCACAACTTAATATTGATCCTTGTAATCATTGCAACCTCAGGTCTGATTTGTGAATGTTCTTTCAAATTCTACAGTAAAACTTAAAAATACATATTTGTTCTTATGCGGGGCACCCTGAGAGCTTTGAATAGCATGGGAGACCACCAGAGGCTATATTTCAGCTTAGCCGGAATGGTTAATTTGGAATAGCCTTCCAGCATTGCTGATATCAAATAGTAGAGTGACCTTGCACTTCACGTGGAAGCGCTGCTGTCTCATTTAGCAACTCCTGTGTGGGACTGTTGGGTTGGGAAATGCTGGTCTTGACATTCCCGAGTACAGATGACATTAATGTGGTAAATGACTTGTACTTTAAGGTTGGTGACTGGGGTGGACTACTTAAATTTAAATGTTAGGTTGCCGCCGGCCATTTCAAGATCGTATGGGATGTTGATACTGCATTCTTTTGGATTTTGAGGAATTTTTGAAATGATGCTTTCAATATTTTAAGTGGTACTTTTACACTTAGAAGACACAAGTGAACAAATTGGCCTACATTAAAATACAGGTAGCAGATGGGGGAAAGAACAGTTGTGATCATATATTTTGGGTTTTTTTGATGGACAAGCAGGTGGAAAGAGCTGGGGCAACCATGGAGTCACCTGGCATCAGTTGGTGGGCTGATGGTTGGCTAAATCAGCACCTGTAGAAAAAGAGGTCCTGCTTCTAGGCTCCTCTGGGGTTCTTTTCAAGGCTCCCCAAGTATTTTGTATTGCTTTCACCAAGGTTGGGAGAAAGACGTTAGATTGTACATGATAATGAAGTTCTAACAGTGGCATAGCACTGTATGTGGGACACCATGCTTAGTGGTTATGTCAGTTACGGATCTTGGCGGCGTATAGTGCAGGAACAACGTAGACACTCACAGAATTGCAGGGAGGTTGGAAGACCAGGAAGGATACAAACTTGGAAGCTAGGCAGGAACCAAGAAAAGGCTGGAGGGCTAGGCCGCAGGAACCACCTGGTCTTCATGCTGCTGCTATCGCTGCAGTGACTGCCAAGTCTAACCTCCAGCCATCACCACCGGCTTTCATACTCATCCAGGACTCCAGGTTCCAGGAGGATGTGGTTGGCTGTGCGTAAGCCATGTTGCTTGGGGTGGCATGAGAACAGATCTGACTCCACTGGATTCTGTGATGGGAGTCGGGCACTACTTCTTACTAGATTACTTGTTATCACAAGGATACTGGGGACTCCCTGAAAGTGAGATGAGGTGCAAATAGGAACAAGACTGTATACTGGATAGTATCAGTATCTCCTTTGAAAAAAAAAAAAAGGACAGATGTCTACTATGACCTTCCCCTTTGGCAGCCCAGCGTTCATTTACATAACGCCTTTCTTACCATACTTATGCTTATGGAAATAAAATGCCCCAGCCAATGTAATGCAACTCTCCCTGCATGGCTGGACACATAGCCATGCCCCTCTTAGAGGTTCTGTTCTTTGAGATCTCCTTTGACCGCTTGTCTTCTGTGCCATATCTAAGGTGAGTATGGAGAAGATGGCTTTGTCAGGGGCTGCAGTGTTTTAGCAGTTCCTTTTTTTTGTTGTTGTTCTTATAAGTAGGAGTTCTTGGAGTTGATTGTGTTAAGGGCAAGTGATTGTAAGTCATTCACTGTCAGCCAGACTGTTTTGGCAGCATAGATCTCAAAAATGTTGTTGGCTTTTAAGGTTTCTTTGCTTCTATAAACTAGTAATCAAAACCAGAGATACTGCCAATTCCCAAGCTTTTGAGCCTAGAACTTGATCTGAGAGCTTAGTCTCCTGGCAATTGGACCGGAGCCTTGGTGCCCTGCAGGGTGTTTTAGCTCTTGGTTAAGAGAATCTCCCTGGGCACAGTTTAGAAGTGTAAGAAGCAATACAGTGGGTGATGCCTTTCCTGATGTCACATCTTCATGGATGGTGGCAACGCAATCTCTTTCTCAGGCCATAAACAGTTGGCACTTGGGATAAGTCACATCTCCCACCTCCAGGCAGAAGGGCTTTTCTTAACAACACCGCATGTTCTCTCTGGCTTTCAGACAGGCCAGTTTGACAGTGTGCTGGTCTTTTTCTTGTAATCCTTACGAAATAGCCAATAATACATACTCTGGTATCTGAATTCACCTTAAATTCTCTAAAATTGCAGGCACAAGACCCAAGTCGTAAGACACAACAGGCCATGGTTTAATCAGCTATTTTATCACTAAGTATCAAAAATGATCATCTTGCCAGTCCAAGATAGTATGTCCTCCTGCCTTCCGCCTGGTGGCCTTGGCACAGTCGGTCCGTGCTCTTTAGCATATTAATTTTTACACCTCTCCACCTCTTGGTGCCAGCTTCTATTATTAGATAAGATGCTTTCTGTTACAAATAACAAACAGTCCAACTCAAAACAGCTTCAACTACAAGGAGAATCAATTGGCTTCCTTGACTGAAAACTTGAGAGCGGTGGGCTGGGCTTCAAGTGCAGTTTGATCCAGAGGTTGGTGAAGTCATTAGGGCTCTAGCATGAATTCTTTTCTCAGATATTTTTCTGCCCTGCCCTCCTCCAAGTGTTGGCGCCCTCCTCAGACTAGCCCTCTCGTGACTGCAGACATGGTCCCGGCAGTTCCAAGTATCATGTCAGTAAATCATGCCGTTCGGAGATAGATAGAACCTTTGTCCTAATATTCCAGGCCTCAGGCTCAGTTATGTGACCAGCCCTGAATTGATAACTATGGCTGGGAGATGGAAATGTGTCGCTTGTCTTAGTCTAGATCACATGCTATATTCCTGGAATGAGGGATAAAATTGGCTTGCCTAGAACAACAAGGATTCCCATGGGGGTCTTGGGAAGGAACGGTGTTCCCATCTATGTGTCAAACAAAAGTATCTCCAGTGCTCTACATGCGTTCTCGTTTAATTTTCCCGTGTGAATTCTTCTGATAGTTTATGGAAATCTCGAGTTAGCAAATGATTCTGACATTTATTCTTAGGGTAAACATGGCTCTTTCAGAGAAAAAAAGTCAGTTTCTTTTGGTGGAGTAACTATACCAGCCAATTTTACTGAAAAGTCAAAGCGAACCAAAGCAAGACTGGAGACAATAAGGAAAATCAGTCGGTTGATAGGAAGATAGGGTAGCGCCTGTGCACCAACTTGTCAGCCTCCCATTTTTAGCTGGTAAATGAGAGCGATATCACCATTTCCTCCCCCAGATGCTAAAAAGACAAACACAACAAACAAAACTGTACTTGAATGACCAAACGAACGTTGCTATCACCTTTTCAGCTGGTTTACTTTTTTGTATTTTGGTTTGCAACAATTGTGTCCTCAGAGTTTTCTGCTCTTCCTGATTACCTGTAACTCAGCATTTGTTTTGCTCTCTTCTCACTTTGGGATTATAAAGTTGGGATAGAAGTGTAAAAACATTAGTACCCATACAGACCTGCTTGAAATTTATATTTGAAAAGATAGTGAAACAAGTTTAATGACAGAAAGATTGGCGGCTTCATTGTTGTTACCTGCAGTGAACTGTTGTCTTTCTGCAGCTGTTTCCATAAATAACTTCAATGTACAGGAACTCACCCCAGGGCAAAGAGTTCGTAGTCAGCCTGTTTGCTTAATTTAAATTGCTGGTTCGAGGTGGTTATTTTAGAAACCCACCTCAGGTTGACACCCCTCTTAGTCCCGAAACCTTCTTCTCTCATCTGCCAAATTATACGTAATGAATCGCAGCTAGAGTGCTGTTGGCATTTCGCGAATCTGAGAACTTGAAATTTGATTTAAATGTTAATTTATTGTGACAAAGGTTGGGCACTCATGTTCCTATTCCTGTGCGAGTCTTTCCACAGACTTGGCATGGGGCCAGGTCTCTCCCTGGCTTCCACTCCATCTGCAGAGAATGGCAAGGGCCCCCATCCCCACCCTTTTTGTTTTAAAATAGAGTCTGGCCTAGTTCAAAGTGCATGAAACTATTCTTAGTGCTGCTGTTGTTGGCTTTTAGCCATACCTGGGGCTATTTATTCCAGGTGTGGTTGGCATGAAACTAAAAAGCTTACATTAACAAAAGAGTTAATGCTGTTTTTCTTTATTTGAATATTAAATACTTCCTTACTGGGTTCTTTGTGTATATGGGAGAGTCTCTGCCTCTTCCTGGTCTCTTTTTTGACTTTTCAATGCACACTTAAGATTTTTTTAATAGGGTCAGAAATAAAATATGTGTGTGAAGTCATATAAATCATTATTAATTAATAATAAAGAATTACATAATTCCCAGCCTTTCCTGGTCCTCCTAGCCCTACGAAATGTAGTTTCTGTTGCTTCTCAGAGACCTAGTAGGTGTTCTAGACTAAAGCAGGAGGACGTTTATTTAAATTGCTACGTTTTAAGGAAGTAGACCAACCTTTATAAGATATAATATGCCTAGGTGACTCCATAATGGGAAAGATTAAAGGTACTTTTCCCTCAGTATTGGGTACATGAATATACATTAGTATCCAATGCATGCTAATTTTATTTTGCTATTTTAGTTGTGTATCTGTTGGAATGAAAATTAAGAACATTGAGGTCATTTTTGACAAGTTCCATTATGTAGTCAACCTCTGATTTACAAGTGGGTTGTGCACTTTTCTTTATAAGTCAGCATTGATGCTGGAATGAATTTCCCCCCATAGGTGCAGTAAGTGGTGATTGAGTTCTTTAGCATTAAATTATTGCACTCTTAAGTAACCATAAGCAATATTTCTTAATCTCTCTGAGCTTTCTTATCTTAAAATGAGGATAATGATAACAATACCTATCCCACAGAGTTATTGTGATGGTTAAATTAATTAATGCATATAAAATTCTTAATACACTGTCTGATATGTGGCAAGTACTCAGTAAATGTTAGCATCGTTTTTCATACATTATATCCTGGGAAAATGCATTCTGGATGTCATCATGGAATACTGGGAGGTGTCATCCTGGGGGGAGCAAGTTCATATAGGTTTAAGCCTGACATTGGTATGCAGCATTTGGTGAAAAGGGATGGGCTGGGTTCTCGTGCTAGAGTTTTGCAGCTTCTGATTGGGGAAAGGGGAGGATCTAAAGAGGAAAACGAAGACCCTGGCTTCCTAGTGGCTCTTTCTGTACATGGACTTTGCCTGGGATGATGGACTAGGAGGGAAGGTCATTTGGGGCAGCAGGTTGGCAAATGTGGCTTCTAGTGGCGTGGCAGTGACTATAACCACCTCAGAGGCTTCTGACATAGGTTGTAGGGAGGGGAGGTTATCACACATGTGGTACAGGTAACAGCCATTTGGTAGTTCATTTCTCCCGTGGTGTGAAGAACACATTTGAAGTAATTTTACTCATTTAAGTTGACCCTGTTCTTATCTTTTCTATAGCTGGAAACTATGGCCAAAATGGAGGTGAAAACATCGCTGCTGGACAATATGATTGGAGTTGGAGATATGGTTCTTTTAGAGCCTCTCAATGAGGAGACCTTCATCAACAACCTCAAGAAGCGCTTTGACCATAATGAAATATATGTGAGTGTGCACTCAAGGCCATGTGTGGGGCTTAGACTTTGTATTTTGTGGCAGAGCTGGCTTTTCCCCGCTCAAACTCCCCTTCCCTTCCTTTCCCTTTCCCTTTTTATTTTGCCCTCCCCTCCCCTCCCCTCCCCTCTCCTCTCCTCTCTCTTTTTTTATGTTTATCAGAGTCCAGAGGTATTGGTTTATACCCTCCGGAAGAGTTTTGTGTTTGCTCATTCGGCACATGAGTAATACTGATTAGAATCAAGTGAGGCCGCTTTTCATAGGGTGTTTGTAGAGTGCCCGTTGTGTGTAGAGTGTTGGGGGCTTTCTAAAGCAGGCAGAAGAATACTTCCTTCTGGCCTTCCGAGGACCGTATATGCAGGAGGAGTTTTAAGATTTATAGGCATCTTCTTGGAGGCTTTCATAAGATTAGCAGTCTAATCTTTGAGAAGCTACTCAGGGAACTGTCGAAAAAGATGTGAACCTTCTTGACGTTTGTAGTTAGTAGAGATAGGAGCAAATTACCAGATAAACAATATGTATTTGGTCCCTGGAGGTTTGAGGATAGTCATGTCCTGCTATATAAAAGTGTAATGTCATCTACAAAAATGAAAACATATAAATATACACAATAATAGGAGAAATTTTATATTGTCGTAAAAATTCTTTATAAAGGATTTCACAGTAGTACTTTAATTATCAAGTTCCTTAAGTATATTTAAAACATGAGTAAATAATATTTACATTCAGTTTTTGAGGAATTTATAGAAAGCACAGAAATTTGCATCTGTTCAGGTAGAGATATATTATTAACTGAACCAAGGAAATAGGGCATTGGCTCCCCGTGCCAGCAGCTGAGAAGGAAACAGGATGGACTGGATGGAAGTACGTAGTTTTAATAGATCCTGCCCCTTTTACAGTGTATCTGTGTCTGAAGATGAATGGGATTATTGGGACATGCTTCATATTTTTCTATTAATATGGGAACAAATGGTAGGAGGAAATATAAGTAAATAAAAGGAGGAGTCATAGCTGATAACAAGTGGGATCAGTTATAACTTTTGTGGAACTAATATATTTTAAAAATTATATATGCAAAGCCATATTATTTTATATCATATGTAGCTTTCCTTTCCAGATAACCAGTCACGTTTTAAGGATAACTTTGGATAATTTCTTAATAACAGTCATCATCTGGAAATTGAACTTTTCACCTTTGTTGATTTATGTTGTTGGAGGTAGGGGGACATTAACAGTAACAGGAGATATGTGGATACTGCTTTTGGGGACATTAATTTGATAATTGGATCGGAACCAGAGTTCAGAGATGTTATGTAAAATGCTGCTGAGCAGGGAAGAGGTATTGTTTGGTTTGGCAGAGAGGCCTGGCGTCACCTTCCCTCAAAGTACAGCAGTTCAGCTTTCAGGTGGGAAAACCTTAATGGCTCTGCAACTTTAATTGAAAGTATGGTCTGATACCAAATAAAAAGCAGGCTTTAAACATTGGTCTCTGAGATGGAGATAGGGGGAATCAATTATATCGTAACTAAAGTTGCTGATCTTTTTTCTTTTTGGCTCTAAGAAGCCCAATTCACTTTTAGATGAGTTGAAAATAGAATGGAGAGTAGAACATTACATGCATTCAAATACCTGATTTGTTGTGCCCACTAAAAATAAAACAATCCCCTTTTTAACAAAATGCCGAGTGTTAACATTCATGAGTCTTTAGCAGACAAAATGTCTGGTTTCAGCCCTACATAGTTTTATTTTCTAAGTATTTTAGGAATGCCCTTTCTGGTGTAAAACAAAAGCAGAAAATTGCTTTCTGTTTCCAGATATTCATATCGATTAATGCGTTCCATGGTACTTTAGGACTATCATTTCCATGGGACAGGCACCTTTGTTTTGTAACTTTAAACACTCATCATATTGGAGGGTTGGGCATTTTCTAATTTTAAGCAGGTTTGTTAAGTCAAACATGTATTATTTTTGAAATTAAATAAATACTGTACAATAAATTGGATTATCACACCTCTGCAACCTCACATGTCTTATGTACCACCCTTGGGAAATCTATTTTTTGGCTCTTATTCTGATAATAATTTCTCTTTTGCTTCTGTTCATGGGTTGCTGTAAAGGTGTTTAACCTGATGCCAAAGGACAAGTTAGTTTGATGTGCAGTATTTTACTGTCTGGTACTTTACTTTGTTTTTTAATTCTTTCTCAGAAAATGAAGGTGCGGTATTTTTTTAAATCCCTTTTATAGTCTCATAACCTTGTTTCATTCTCTAAAAGTGGGCGATGGCCCGTGATGATGGCCCATCAGGCGAACATGTTGAACAGCCACGGCTTTAGAGACCGGGGCCGATAGGGCGGTCAGTACATGGAAGGGCCCTCAGCTCGCACTGTTGGACCGGCTAAATCCACGGCCTCAGCAGCCCCCTGTGGACCGGCTCCCCTTGTTCTTTCGCCCTGCCTTTCATCACCCCACTTCCCCCACATCTAGAGATGAGAAATACTCCCTACCCTCATAGAGTTCTCACAAGGATTGCTTTCCCTCTAGGTGTGAGTTAGCAACT
Source organism: Mormoops blainvillei (assembly GCA_004026545.1). Lineage (NCBI taxonomy): Eukaryota > Metazoa > Chordata > Mammalia > Chiroptera > Mormoopidae > Mormoops > Mormoops blainvillei. The sequence continues at coordinate 454,940 of PVJD01000365.1, read as the reverse complement.
CTTTAGAGGATTCACAACCCTTAGTGGGTCTTCAGAGAACTGAACCGGGAAGTAGAACACCTTGTGATCCTTTCATATACTAAACCTGAAGCCCTGGATAGGCCACTTGAGTCACATACCCTCTTCAAACTACTGACTGTGGCCAGGTGACTAGAATGAGCTGAGTGGCTTAAGACAGTGATGTCTACTCCTGGGATTTGGGGAGGGTCAGGTTTCTTCCAAAGTAGGTGGGCTGTGTGTAAGGGGGTGGACACCCAACGAAATCTGTTGTTCAGCATATTAGGAAGAGGAAGAGGGGCATAGATGCTGAGGAGACCCCCTGCTGTAAGCCCCTCACAGGTTTGGTGGGGAGTTTTGTTATGAAGTGGCCTTATTGATGCCGATATACCCCCTGAGAAGCATTTATCATTTGAGTCCCAGGCTTCGAGTGCACCCAAAGGTGTACTTTTCACACTTTTCTACAGGAGAACTCCTGATGGCAGAGACGAGTAAACAGGGCACCTTAGGGACTCTGGGCACAGTTGAAATTCATTCACTTTAGGAAAATTTTGTTGAAACCTTTGCTTCCAAAGTAATTTCAGAATTTTTTTCTATTCTCTAATGCATATGGGTTTTTCATCTAATTTACTCCTCCAGCTCTTAAAGTAAGAAGTATTTTTGGTGCTGACAGGTAGATTTGGTTTGCTTTCTACCTGAATTGTCAGGTTGGGGATCATCTAGATATAGAGATCTGAACGTACCCAGTTTTAGAACCTTTTTAATTGTAGTTGTAAGGGAACTGCTTAGAAAGTCTAATTAAAATTACCTTAATTTTTAGCAGTTAGCGCTAAATTAGGATCCCCGTAAATTTGGCACCAGGTACTTTTATGAAAGATACTTAAGTGTGTGCTCCAGGAATACTCATTTTTTTGCATAGAGTCAGGCTCACAACCTTGTTTAAAAAGCCCTGAGTTGGTTCATAACCCAGGCAGAGTCTCTAAATCTGGGACCGTTCCAGCTGTTGACGTGATCTTTGCAGTGAGGGCTGTTCAGTTGGAGACGGAGGAGGGTCAGGTGAGAATCGATAGAGGGAATGTTGACCGACGGGGTAACAGGCAGGGTCAGGACACTGTTTGCTTTTATTCCTCCCTCTTGGCAGCAAGCAGTTCAAGCTGGGACCAGCTGCAGGACGTGCCGTTCAGTCTAACAGCCTCTGTGGTGGGAAATGCCGGTTGTGACATTCCCCAGTCAGCGCTGCTTTTCTGTCGTCTCCCTTTCCGTTGTCAGACCTTCTTCCGGCCTCCACCCCCAGCCCGGCCAGATGGAGCAATGGCAGGATTTCATGTGGACTTGTAATGCAGGTGACCCAGCCAGACATGGTGCTGTTTTTAGGGTGGCTGGTCAGGACTGTGGTTCTGTTCAGGAACAGGAAAGCTGCAATTTAGGTGAGAATAAGGCCCATGGCAATTTTGGAAACAAAAGGACCAAGATGTCTGTTCTCTGACAAAGAAGTATTTTTGGTGCTGACCAGTAGATTTAGTTTATTTTCTATCTGGTTGTCAGGTTGGGGATCATCCAGATAATAGAGGTCTGAATTAGTCCAATTTTAGGACCTTAAGCTAATTGTAGATGTAAGAGTAACTGCTTTGAAAGTCTAGTAAAAATTGTCTTAATTTTTAGAAGTTAGTGTTTAACTTAGGAGCCCCCTAAGGATGGGATTAGATGCTTTCATGAAAGATACTCAAAATATGTACAATATATTTGGTTTAAAATATTGCAAAGTAAATGAAAATAATACTGGTAACATTTATATATTTATTTGACATTTCGAAAACACTTTTTACATAGAAACATGAAAATTCCTACCTAATAGGTATGAATTGTATTCCTGGGAATTTGGTTTAAATGGTGTCTTAGTTTTCTCTGGATGCCTAATAAATTGTCCCAAACTTAGCAACTTAAAATAATATAGATTTGTTGTCTCACTGTTTGTGTGGGTCAGGTGTTCGGGCGTGACTGAGCTGGGTCTTCTGCTCAGGGACTTTCCAGGCTGTCATCCAGGTGTGTCCACCAGGCCTGCAGTCTCATTGGAGACTAGGTCCTTTTCCAAGCTCTTGGGGTCGTTGGCAGGGAACTGGAGCCCCTGTTGGCAGGGGCTGGAATACGGATGTCCAAACTAGTGCTATTCCTGCTACCCAGATGGTCTCCATATTTTTTTCCTTTTTAAACTTTTCTTTAAAAAGTCTCTCTCTCTTTTTTTAAAAATTAGAAAAGTAACACATGTTTTTGGAAAAGAATTCAGGTAGTACAGGCATACAAAATATAAAAATTTAAATTTTCTTACCTCATTACCCCAGTCCCATTTCCAGAAGTAAGAGTTGTTTCATAGAGCGGTGGGTAATCTTCTAGATTATATAGAGCTGATTAAAAATTAAACTTTAAAAAAAATTGAACTTCTTTCTTCTGGAATTGGAAGTAAGAGGAGGTTCTCCTTTATCTAGATGGCTGAACCTTTACCCAGAGAGCACAGACTCAATCAAGCTGGAGTGAAACAGAACTATCTTTAATGCTACCTTCCACCCTGTTGGACCAAGCGGGGAAAGGAGGGGGTCCCTTACCTGGTGAACAGAAACACGGAGCCTTGAGTGTGTGTGAGTGGTGTGCCATGAGCTGCCTCAGTCTGCCCAGCTCATTGAAAACGTAGAGCATTAAGGAAACACAGAGGACAAGTTATATATGTTTTCAAGAGCATATCTTCGGTGTTTGAAATGGAGACCTAGGATTAGCAGGCTTAGATAAAGCTGGTGAAAGACAGCAAATCATGAGACTAAAGAGGAATGTTGTGTCTGATTTCTGAATACACTCTGTCTCTTGGACAGTTTTATAATACTTTACAAAACAATCATTTTTGGTGATAACTTGCCAGTTTCAACACTTCCAAGCTCTCTTGAAACTTTCGGTGGTTGAAAGATTTCTTCTTCTTCGAACTTGCAAAGTGGACACACATTTATCTTATATACCAAGTGTAGAGTTGTTTTGTCCTGCAGGCACTTGTACTTGAAGTATTTGTATAATATTTATAACATATCATCTAAATGTTCTGGGTGAAGCTGTATCTGAAGTTTGATATGGAGGAAGTGAAGACCCAACGTCAGGTCTGCAGAAGGGTTAATCTTTTGGTGATGGTGTGGTGGGTACTAAGAAGCAAAGACCTGAGCTCCAGTCGTGGCTCTGCCACTTACCCTCTGTGAGACCTGGGGTAGGTGCCTTTACTCCTCCAAGATTGTTTTCTTATTGATAATGTTATAACCAGTTATAAAGTTATAACATTAACATTGTCATGATAAAGTTATAACAATAAGTCTACTTATTGGTAGAGGATATGCTTTTCTAAGCACTTTACATGTATTTGTTCATTTAATTTTTACTAGAGTCCTATGCACTGTAGGTTTTTGAACTACCTTCATTTCGTTATGTTTCTTCTTATGAGGAAACAGAGGCTCAGAAAGGCTAAGTAACTTGTCCAGGGTCACACAGCATGTAGGTGATAGAGCTGGACTTCACACCCAGGAAGTCTAGCCCAAGAGTTCATGCTCTTAATAATAGTCCTGCTGACTTTATACGGTTGCTAGCAGCAGCGAATGAATGATACTACTAACATGGAAGAATTCTAAGTCTACAAAGTAATCGAGTAATCTATTCAAAGTAATCGAGTGTGATCTTGAAGAATGTGTAGGTTTGGAATAAGGCAGTCTCATCAACCCAGACAGATAATTGAAGTGGTAGTCAGTATTTCTGCCGTATGTTGAGTTAAACATTCAACAGTGTAGTGACGTGAACCCGCGTGACACCGAACAAGTGTGTTCAGCTCTCAAGTCATAGGCACTCTCTCGTCAAAAGCAGTACCAATCGTTAGGACGAGGTTTTCTCCTCTAGAAGGTGGGAGAAGATCTGAGGAGATTGTTCCCTGGATGGAGGTGACTGAGAGCTGCATGTGGTTCTCTATGAGCACAAGATAGAGGGTGAGACTGGGGAGCAACTCAGCACAAGGGACATGTGGCCGATTTTCCCCTCTTCTCCACACATGCATCTATTTCTGCTGTTAAATCTGTAGCACAGGTAAATATTAATGGTAATTCTGATTTCTAAAGAAATTATTTTGTTCATCAAACTCTGTTTTGGAGGGAGTGGGCATGAGATACAATGTGGCATGTGGGCAAAAGCATGGACCTTTGGCAGATAGACCTAAGGCTGAATCTTGGCCACTCACAGCCACGGTGACCATGGCAAATAACCGAGGGGCAGTTGTTTCAGTCATAAAATAGGTATCACGATGCCTAGCTCCTTAGCCTGGTTTTTGGCACTTAGTAGGAGTGAAGTGTCTGGTAGGTCCACATACTGTTTGAAAAACTTGGAAACTCAGAATGACTTTTCTTTAAGATTTCAGACACAGATTTTCTTGTAATTAGAGCCATTCGCGCTCCCCTTCCCTGACTCTCCCTTTTCTTCTCTCTCTCCTTTTGTTTTTCCTTACCCCGTCCTTCTTTGGTATTCATTGTGCAGATTTCATTTTTGTTGCATCACCACTTTCAGTTAGCCACACAATATTGTTTCCAAGACTTCTAACCAGTAGCATAGCTTTCACACAGGACCACTCTGGACCCTAGTTAAGAGACTTTTATTAGGTCCAGAGAATGGTACGCACTGTCTCATTACAGAGTTGATCTCAACAAAGATAGAGTAGTGTTGTGTTCTCCTGCTCTAAAATAAAGGCTGCCCAAGGTGCTGTTTTTAGCCAGTGTTTCAGCGTGGCATCGAACTCATATATAGTTCTTTAATTTGCAGTCTCCCATGACTGGCAGCACAGGAACAAAGGATTATAATGCGATGGTAGTTGAGGCCTGTCGCGAACTAGACTGACAGTGACCATGCCTGACGAGCTTGCCGGCCTCCTTGGCAGCCACGGTTTGCATGACCTGGCCCATGGGTGGGCTCCTGATCTAAGGCCAGTGATTTATGGCACAGCGTTGATTAAAAACAATCAAACAAACAAACACAAAAACAGGGTTTGATGTTTGATTCATTCCTCAAACTTTGAATTGAGAAATATTGAAAACATAAAATAAAAGATCAGTGGAAGCAGATGCTGGCAGTCATGAATATCGTGGGGCCATGATGAGCCATGTGCAAGCAGAAACTACGAATTAGCCTCTGAAGCAGACCAGCTAGGGAGTAGAACGTGAGAAAACCTGTTCGTAGCAGACCTGGCAGGAGCAGAAACATGAGCAGGGGATGAGCACATTGATTCTGGAACCGGAAGGGAAGCCTTCACAAACCTCTGTGGCCTTGGTCTGTAACGCTGCCTTGGACCCATACTTTGGGTCCCAGCTCTTCTTGGAGCTCCCTGATAGGTTCTTGGGGATTCCTGGGTGTCCTCCTTGCTACAGTGAAACTTCAGTATTTGATGTAACTTGAGAACATCTCTGCACTGTGCAGCTGAAAGAGCCTGACCAGATCACACTTTTCTCTTCTGGTGTCGCAGGTGTTGGTGGGATACCACCTCTGCCGCTAATAGTGAGACCTTGGGCAATTTCTAAAGCCTTCCGAGGACTTCAGTGTTTTCCTCTGGAAAGATAGGCTATTATTAGTCGTGTGTGTGTGTTCGTATGTGCATATATTGCATAGGTACCACAAATATGTTCTTAGTCTGGAGATGGGAGGTATACACACTGAATTACATTGCTCAGATATAGGACCCAGATAAGAGTCTAAATTGGTTATTGACATCGCATTTCTAAATTTTCACTTAGGCAGTTTTTCACAATTTTAAACTGTGCCTAAAAGACCAACCAAAGCATCTGGTTGACCAAACTGTGTCTTTAAAATCCAATTAGGACAAAAACTCTCTTCGGGGAAATTTGAGAAATCTTACAGATGCCTAATTAAAAACACTGTGGCACATAAAGCCTTGATGTCTTGTGATCATATTCCCAGGATCTGAGACCCCAGAATAGGGTGAGTTCCTCCCCCTTGAAGCGAATAGCATATGTTGTCATTTCTAAAGGTTCCCCCATCTTGTCTTGTATAATTATTTCCTCAGTATTCTAGACTTTTAATAGTAGTTTTATTAAGACGTACCTCAAGTACTCATCTGATAACTCATCAGTTCCCTGTACACGAAGACCGTTTTGTAAGGCTCTGGCATTATAGTACTCTTCAATGAATTTAGGGCTGAGATAGTAACATATTACAGACTTTCGAGTCCTGGTTTGGCTGTTTACAGGGGCCAGCAGATTCCAAAAGAGTCCCACAGTGAGTCTTTATACTCACTGTAGGTAATGCCTGTGGACTGTTAGCTGTGTGTCAGGGGCTGGGTTTTGTGCTATAACGCACAATGTCATTTAATCCTCAGAATTAGGCGTGGGAGGAACCAGTATCATCCTTCCTGTCCAGATGAGGAAACAGGGGCTTGGAGAAGTTAAGTCATGTGCCCACGTTTGTGCAAAACTGAAAAACTTGGCCAAATACCTTGGAGCCAAGGTTTATACAATATCCCAAACATATGAAGCATTTTAATACTTTATGACATAGAATCTGATCTTAAAAATACTTAAGTCCAGATAACTTGGCTTTAATTTAGTCAATTTCATCATCTAACCCCCTTTCCCCACACACTTTTATTTCAAAACTGCTTTCAGACTGAAGCTCAGACTCCTCACCCTGACATGTGAGGCTCTTTATAATTTGAGCCCATTCTTATTTTCTAGTCTATTAATCACAGGAGGTCTTTTTCTAGGCAAGCTTTTCTATTCCCTGTGCCTGAAATGTGATTGGGTGGGCCTTTGAGCCTCTAACAGTGTTTGAATCCATGTTGTAGTAGCGTGTGTCAGAATTTCCTTCCTTTTTATGGCTGAGTAGTACTCCATTGTGCCTATATATAGCACATTTTAGTTATCCATTCAGCCATCTATGGATTACTTCTGCCTATTGGCTGTTGTGACCAGTGCTGCAGTGAACCTGGGTATATAGAGATCTGTTTTGAGTCACTGGGGATTTATGCTTTAAAAAAAATTTTTTTTTCAAAGTTTTTCTTAATCCTGACAGCCAGAAATTTTAACCATTATTTCAAACTTCCAGATTTTTTTTTTCTGGTTTGCTTTTTATTTAACTTTATATCTCCCCCCCCACCCCTTTGGAGTATATTTTATTGATTATGCTATTACTGTTGTCCCATTTTTTTCTCCCCTTTATCGCCTCTGCCCTGCACCCCATCCCATCATCCCCCCACCTCTTAGTTCATGTTTATGGGTTGTACATATCAGTTCTTTGGCTTCTCAATTTCCTATACTATTCTTAACCTCCCCCTATTTTTTTTTTTTGTCAACATTTTCCCACCACCACTTTCCCCAGCCCCACTTATCCCCACCTCCCCCTTCAATCCTTCCCCCATTTGGCTTTGTCGATAGGTCTTTATGTATGTTCCTTGACGACCCCTCCCCTCCTCCCCTCTGCTTACTGTCAGTTTGTTTTTTATTTCAGTGTTGCTGGTTATGTTTCACTCGCTTATTTATTTTGTTGATTAGGTTCCACTTATAGGTGAGATCATATGGTATCTGTCTCTCACTGCCTGGCTTATTTCACTTAACACAATGCTCTCCAGTTCCATCCATGCTGTTGCAAAGGATAGTGGCTCTTTCTTTCTGCTGTATAGTATTTCATCGCGTGAATGTATCATAGTTTTTTGATCTACTCATTTACTGTTGGGCACTTAGGTTGCTTCTAATTCTTGGCTATTGTAAATTGTGCTACTGTGAACATTGGGGGTGCATAGATTCTTTTGAATTGGTGTTTTAGGATTCTTAGGGTATAATCCCAGCAGTGGAATTGCTGGGTCAAAAGGCAGTTCCATTTTTAGTTTTTTGAGGAAATTCCAAATTGTTTTCCACAGAGGCTGCACCAGTCTGCATTCTCACCAAGAGTGTACTAGGGTTCCCTTTTCTCCTCTTCCTCACCCGCATGTGTTGTTTGTTGATTTGTTTATGATGGCCTTTCTGACTGGTGTGAAGTGGTATCTCATTGTGGTTTTAATCCTTATCTCTCTAATGGCTAGTGATGCTGAGCATCCTTTCATATGTCTCTGGGCCCTGTGTATGTCCTCCTTGGAGAAGTGTCTGTTCAGGTCCTTTGCTCATTTCTTAATTGGGTTGTTCGTCTTCCCAGAGTGGAGTCATGAGAGTTCTTTCTCTATTTTGGAGATCAAACCCTTGTCCAAGGTATCACCGGCAAATATATTTTCCCATGCGGTTGGTTCCCTGTTCGTTTTGCAGATGTTTTCTTTAGCCATGCAGAAGCTTCTTATTTTGATGAGAAAATAAATACATTTATTTATTTTATTAAAAAATACATTTTGAAGGATACAACTGCCTTAGATTTGCTTTTTCGAAAGAGGGAGGTACCACCTAAAACCTAAAATCTCATATGCAATTCTTTTGGGGAACATTATCTGAATCATGGCATCCTCTTAGACCTGTTAAATCCTCCAGTTTCCCTAGGGCATTCCTGGACCCCTGAGGTGTTCACAGTGACTTTTCCTACTTTTAAACCCCAGGCACTCTTTTAGTCAGTAAGATAGGAAGACTATCGACTCAGTTGGCCAAGAATCGCTTAAGTCCTCTTGCATCTGTTTTTGAGGCTTGAGGAGTTAACTCCTAAATTTTACATTTTATGATATAAAAATCCCACCTCCTAAACTCTGTTATAAGCATCTCAGGTGTACAGATTACAGGAGCATCTTGTATTTCCTAAGACGATGTTTTGCATAAAGAAGACTGTTAGAAAATTTGTTGCTTGCTTGGCAAATGGTTATAACCTAAATTCTGTCAAGGCAGTTAATACAGGTGTACAGCCATGTGAAGGGTTATTACTACCAGAGTCACGACCATCCTGGATTCGGGCTGTTATTATTTCACAGGTGAAAGTAGCATGGTTTGGGGACTGGGACTCAGAGGACTTCTACACATTCTTTAATATTCCTTTGATGCCATTTTAGATTAAATTGTGAACATTAAGTAAGATATTTAAGTGAATCTTGCCTGTTGCATTGCCAGTTTCTTGGTTTATTTCTCTGAAGTTAAAGGATGATTATGATACAGTGTCTTGCATTTTTTCTTGATGTAGGCACAATTTTGTGTGCTGGGATCAACAGTTTAAAGACATCTTTTCTGTTGAGATGAAAAATTTCTCCTGTAGCTAGAAGATCTAATCCCCCTCCCCTTTTAATTTGTGCCTGGTAGGATAAGGATTTCAGCGTTCCTCAGAGTCAGATGGGAAGCTTCTGCCCAGCACAGCAGCTCCCTGTTGCCCAGAGGTGAAGATGGGCAGCTGTATGGTGTTGTACAATACAGGTTGCCTGTGATGAGGCATTCTTCTTGGCAACTTCTGCCAAAGCGTCCCAGGCTTACCAGACAGCATGGGCTGTGTGCTCCGATGAAAAGAGAACAGATTCTTGGCTCCATGTCCTGATTCCACTTTTGTTAGATAATGTGGTCAGAGCACTTATTTGTGTTCCATTGTTATGGATATTAAGATGGAGAATTCATATCTATCTCATGGGGATTTAGGAACAGTTTAGTAAAAAGGCATTGAAGTGTATCTTATATACCAGCATTTTTAATAGGCTTGGGGATCAGTTTTTAGGGAACTGAAGAGACTATAAACAAGTAATTAAAATTCATCCTGAAGGAAATAAGGAAGCTGGTAGGTAGGCAGATGGGATGCCTAGTTAGAGCCTCAGCAAAGCAGGGGCTATAAAAAAGTTGTAGGAAGAATTTGATATTTGAAAAGAAGTGTCAAAGTAGCCATCAGGGTGAAAACAAGTCATTGTAGGATTTCCTGACATTATTTTATGGTTTAGTTATAATCTTATTTTCAGTTTCATATGGGGAATTGAAATGTAAACCTACAGGGTTTTAGTGCTTCTAAAGATCTTAATGTTGCCCTGGGAAGAACCATGATATGAAAGATCATATGAAACTCTTCCAACTTTTTTTGGTGAATGTATACAAATGTTTCACTTCTCTGGCATCGTGGAGGAACATACGTACAGTTTTATATAATTGTGACTCATAAAATATTAAAATTGTGCTTCACTATTTAACTTGAAAGAAGTTTCTTTGGTTAGATATCTTTCCAAAATGCATTGCATGAAGCATTGTCATCAAAAATAGAATACCCTCTCTCATTTTGGCCTTCCCAGTTATGCTGTGCTCTGACTCAGTGCTATAATAAAGCCCTCAGGGCCAGCTGAGCTGAGTTGAGCTGCAGGCTCTTAGTTAAAATGGCTATTTATTTTGATACTTTTAGAATTATTTTGATCGCTTCTTACTCCTTTTCTTTTTTTGTTTGTTTCTCTTTCTGTTTCCCTCTGTCTCTTATGCTTTTACCATTACTGGCCATTGCTTCTTCCCTCAGGGTAGGAGTTCTTAACCTCATGTATCAACTGTATGCAGACTTTTATGTGTGTGTTGTGTGTGTGTTTTTCTGGAGAGAAGGTTCCTAGCTTTCACTGTGATTTCCAGAGGATTACAACTGAAAAAAAGGTTAAGCAGCAACAGTATTTTTTAAACTGAGTTTCAGCCCATTAATGGGTGATGAAAACCATTTAGTTCGTTAGGGCCAACAGTTTAAAAACATTTTGTATGAATAGAATTGAACAGAGAACATCAGTGCATCGCATATGATAAGGGTGTGTATGGTTTTGTGAAATTTTATCTTCATATCTGTGTGGGGGGGAACCCCCAAAAAAGCCAGAATTATCTTCTGGAGGGTGGACCGCTTGTAGTACAGGCTTTCCCCTCTAAGTGAGTGTTCCTAGGAACCCGTCTGTATCAGTGAACCAGCTGGTGGTGGTGTGAGAGGCTGTGTTCGGCTTCAGTTTTTTGTTTTTTTTTTGAAGGTTCTTTCAACATGTTTACCCATTTCATGATGGGTGATTTATGACAGCACCTGCCCACATCTCCCTGAGAGTTCAGCAGTTTTTGACCCAAAATGGAATGACCCTGTGCCCCACCCTCCCTATTCACCTGATCTCTCCCCAAGTGACTTTTTTGTGGCTTCTCTGGATGAAAAACGTCCTCAAAGGGAAACATTTTGCTGATGTGGAAGAGATGAAACAAAAAACGGTAGAAGCACTAAAATGCATCAGAATCAATGCGTTCAAAAACTGTTTTGAGCAGTGGAAAAAAATCTCCACAGGTGTATTGAATCAAGTGGAGAGTACTTGGAAGGTGACTGAAGTTCAAACATGTAAGAATAAATACACGGTTTTTAATAAATAAATTCCATTCTTTTTGGGTTCTGCTTGGTATGTATGTATATGGAAATATATACTCAAGTAAACATAATTGGTCACAGTGGAAGTTTTATTTCTTATAACGAGTCATAGTCAGTCATCTGAAATCCACTGCTATAGAATGTTCCCGATTTACAGATGCTGCTGTTTCTCTGTAGTGTGCCGAGATACCATATGCCAAGATAATTAGAAATGTGGCAAAAAGGTAAGGCAGTGAGGCTTAAAAGATTTTCTTTTCTTTTCAAAATGTTTACAGAATTAATCACACAGGAATATTTAAAGGGGAAAGAAAGATAGAAAGGAGATGGGCTAACAGTGACACTGGCATGCTTGCTGCATTTGAGCGTAAAACCCTGCCCCTGGGAGTCCTGTAGATGAAGGCCACAAGCAGTGGATTTCAACTCTGATTACGCATTTCCTTGTCTGGGGAGACTTCAGATGATGCGAATGCGTAGCCCCTCCCCAGCAGAGGCGGATTTATCGGCGGGCGCACCGGGCCCCAACGTCTGATGGGCCCCGCAAAAGCCCAGCTTTACACTTTTTTCTAATGACACCAAGTTTGGCTTCACATGTGCAATACATATATTATATTCAAATTTTATTGGAAATAAAACATTAATAGTACGTAATATTTTTTATTTATTTAAAAATATGGTTAACATGTATTTTTATTTCCCCCGTCTCTTTTTTTTAAGGGGCCCAGTATTTTCTTCTGTGCCCGGGGCCTCAACCGACCTTAATCTGCCCCTGCTCCCCAGATCGTTGAAATAGAATCCCTGAGGACAGGGTTGTGGAAGAGCTTTCTTGCAGAATAAAATGCAAGGTCTTTGGGTTTTATATCTCAGGGGCCTTTCTTCTGGGTTCTGAACTGTGGTCTGGAAAACGGAGGAGAGGGGAGGTTGCTGGATGCACATTCTCCAAGAAAGACTTTGGTTTTCATTGTAATCACAATAGGAATACCCTAGTATTATTTGGTTAATCTCAAGGCATCTGTTCTGGAATGCTAGAGATATCTGAAATATGAAGACAGAGATTGTTTTCACTTAGGAATGTTTGTACATTCTTTTAAGATTTTATTTATTTTATTTTTTAGACAGAGGGGAAGGGAGGGTGAAAGAGAGGAAGAGAAACATCAATGTGTGGTTACCTCTCACGCACCCCCTACTGGGGACCTGGCCTGCAACCCAGGCATGTGCCCTGACGGAGAAATCGAACCGGCAACCCTTTGGTTCTCAGGCCGACACTCAATCCACTGAGCTACACCAGCTGGGGCTGTTTGTACATTCTTGTTTTAATGTTTGCCCGTGAGAAGTAAAAGATAAACTTGGTAATTGAATGTGCCATTTTCTAAGAAAGGTAGAACTTTTCCTCTTCCTCCTCCCTTTTTCTTTTCTTTCCTACTTGTTCCCTTCCTTTCCCTTTCCATTCCTAAATGTCACAGGGCAATGGGTGTGTAGGGAACTTTCCTCTGTCATAGTGGTACTGTGCAGACGCCTGGGGACATGGGGCTGCTGAGGGCTGGGAGCATGGAGGTGCTGAGCTAGAAAGTGGCAGGGATGGTTAGGAGGTGAGTTATAGGTTGGGTAGAAGTAAATCAGTACATTGATTTAGTAAATATTTATATACATACATACATATATACATACATCAGCACGCTGATTTAGCAAATACATACATACATACATACATACATACATACGTATGGACATTGATCCCTAAACAGGACGTTTAATCTGGTACTACCGTTACTTACATTGAGGGTAATGAGGGCCAGATCACATTTGTCCGTGTTGGAGAAGGTAGCTAGAACCTAAATGGTGAGCAGTTTTGGCCGTTTTGGGGTCCTTTTTGTGTGATCAGCAGAATGGAACATCTGGATTCTAGTGGGAGTTTCTCTGTGGCTCATTTGGGATGTAGTGACCGGGTTCCAGATGAGCACAGCCTCAGCGCCGGCCTGGCGGGAGTGGGCTAAGCTTCCAGAGGCTTTCTGTGGGCGCCCTTGGTACCGGCGCCGTCTGAGCGTGAGAGAGGCTCGTTGGTGCTGGATATGGCACATTTCAGCCTCTTATTTCCAGTTGCAGTGTGTGGAGCTCTTAGGGATAAGAGGTGGATTCTTTTTGCTGCTCCCTTTTGTAAAGGTTTACAGTACTTGGCTTCCTTTTTTTTTCCTTCTTGACACATTCAGAATAAAAAAGACACATCATGACTAGCTCTTTTATGCACATACTTGACTTTAAGAAGCTCTCAGTTATATCTCCAGTTTTTAAATTCCATTTTTAAATTCCAAGAGCTACTTCATGAGTTAGTTTAGCATAGTTTTGAGATACGATATAATAAAAAAATACCTACTTTCAATATATACGGTTGCTTGTTAAAAAACCGAGGATCTCATTTATAAGTCTAAACGTTAATTGATGTGAAAACGAACTGTCTGGTCACTATTGTTTTGAATGGGAGGTTTAATCTGGTACTGCGGTTACTTACCTAAACGTACCTGCCTAAAACTAGAATGGAATTCTACACTTCACCTAGCCAATCAGCTGCTATCAGCTGAGTCGCAGAGAAAGGAGGGCTGTGACTATGAACATTTGAATTATCTTACTGGCAAATGTGGGAACATTTGAACCTCTGACTAATGCACAAAGAACCTTCAAGGAAGAAACCCATGAACAACAAGGACGGGCATAATCGTAAAAGACAAATCGACTAAGAGTTCAAGATGAGAGCATACGAATCTGGAACATACCGTGGAATGTGGAGATAGCGTAGTTTCTTTCCCTGTTTGCTGTTTAGACTGGTAACGGTTGTCCTGCCTCACCCCTTTTCTGACTTGTTGAGTTGTGTTGGTGTATCAGTAATTATGCTGTGTGACACTCATCCTCCCCCAGTTAATGTCTTAAAACAACAACTGCTTATTTGTGCCCAAATCTTTGGGATAGCAGTTGAGGCTGAGTTTAGCTTGGTATGTCCTCTGCTGGTCTCACCTGGGATCACACATGTGGTTTTAGGTATCCGCTGGCCTAACTGGGACTGGATGGTTTAGCATGGCCTCAATCATACGTCTGACAGTTGTCAGGCTGTGCAGTTTAGGGCACCTTGATTTCTTCATGACCTCTCCAGCAGGTTAGTACAAGGTCATTCACGCCATGGCTTCTAGCCACAGTTTAAAAAAAAAAGGGCACTTCACTTCCTGCCAAGATGGAGGTGTAGGTAGATATGCTTTGCTTCCTCGCAGAACCAAAGAAGGACAACAACAAATTTAAAAACAAAGAAACAACCAGAACTGCCAGAAACTCGAACTGAATGGAAGTCCGACAACCAAGGAGTTAAAGAAGAAACATTCATCCAGATGGGTAGGAGGCACAGAGAGAGGCAGCTGGGGCAGAGATGGTGCACAGCAAGGTGGCAGACCCGGTGGTCCCACGTTCACGTGTGGATAAGCCAGAAGGAGCAACTGGGGAGCAAGGCATACTGGGAAACCCAGGGTTTCAGCATGGGGAAACTAGATCCTCAAAATCTCTGGCTGTAAAAATCTGTGGGGGTTGAGGTAGAGGGAGAAACTCCCAGCCTCCCAGGAGAGTTTATTGGAGAGACCCACAGGGTCCTAGAACATACACAAGCCTACTCTCCCAGGAATCAGCACCAAAGGGCCCATTTTACTTGTGGTTAGTGGGAGAAGTGACTGAAAGGAGCGAGAGCTAAACAAATGACATTGTTCTGTCTCTGACTTCTCCCCCACATACAGCGCCATAACAATGAAGCAGGTTGCCCTGCCCTAGCGAATACCTAAAGCACTGCCCCTTATAACATAAAAGGTATGCTGAGACGAAGAAATATGGCTCAAATGAAAGAACAGATCAAAGCTCCAAAAATAGAGCTAAGCTGGGAGGAGATAGCCAACCTATCAGATGCAGAGTTCAAAACATTGGTAATCAGGATTGTCACAGAAATGATTGAACATGGATGCAAAATAGAGGAGAAAATGAAGGCTATGCAAAGTGAAATAAAGCAAAAGATACAGGGAACCAACGGTGAAGGGAAGGAAACTGGGACTCAAATCAACAATTTGGAGCAGAAGGAAGAAATAAACATTCAATGAGAACAGAATGAAGAAACAAGAATTCAAAAAAATGAGGAGAGGATTAGCAACCTCTGGGACAACATTAAACGTTTTAACATTTGAATCATAGGGGTGCCGGAAGGAGAAAAGGAAGAGCAAGAAATTGAAAACTTATTGGAAAAAATAATGAGGAAGAACTTCCCCAATCTGGCAAAGGAAATAGACTTCCAGGAAGTCCAGGAAGCTCAGAGAGTCCCAAAGAAATTGGACCCAGGAGGAACACACTGAGACACATCATAATTAAATTACCCAAGATTAAAGATAAGGAGAGAATCTTAAAAGCAGCAAGAGAAGAGAGTTATCTACAAAGGAGTTCCCATTAGCAGAGGCAGATTAAGGTCAGTTGAGGCCCCAGGCGCAGAAGAAAATATTTAAACATACCAGCAGGTTTTACCACCGATTGTAAACTTGTACGTAATTAAAATTGCACATATGAAACCAAACTTGGTGTGATTAGAAAAAAGTGTAAAGTTGGGGTTTTGCGGAACCCTTCAGAGGTTGGGGCCCAGGGCGCACGCCCAGTGCGCCCGCTGTTAAATCCGCCTCTGCCCATCAGACTATCAGCTGATTTCTCAAAAGAAACTTTTCAGGCAAGAAGGGGCTGGAAGGAAGTATTCAAAATCATGAAAGGCAAGGATCTACATCCAAGATTACTCTATCCAGCAAAGCTATCATTTAGAATGGAATGTCAGATAAAGTGCTTCCCAGATAAGGTAAAGTTAAAGGAGTTCATCATCACCAAGCCCTTATTACATGAAATGTTAAAGGGACTTATCTAAAAAAAGAAGAATATCAAAACTGTGAACAGTAAAATGACAACAAACTCACAACTATGAACAACTGAACCTAAAAAACAAAAACAAAAACAAACTAAGCAAACAACTAAAACAAGAGCAGAATCACAGAAACTGAGATCACTTCGAGGGTTACCAGTGGGGAGGAGGGGTGAGAATGGGGGAGAAGGTACAGGGAATAAGAAGCATAATTGGTAGGCACAAAATATACAGGGGGAGGTTAAGAATAGTATAGGAAATGGAGAGGCCAAAGAACTGCGTGTATGACCCATGGATGTGAACTCATGTGGAAAATGCTGATGGGAGGGGGTTGCAGGGTGGAGGAGTATAAAGGGGAGAAAAAAATGGGACAACTGTAATAGCATAATCAATAAAATACAGTTTAAAAAAAAAGAGAGAGCGAGCAGGGGTCCTACTATACAGATGCTTTTCAAGCCTTTGCTTGTTTCTTATCTTATAGTGTCCCTTTGGTCAAATCAAATCATATAGGCAAGTCCATGTAGAAGGGATGGGGAAATAAGCTTTATCTCTTGATAGAAAGAGTAAGAGTCACATTTCAAAGGGATATGCTTATAAGGTCGGGAGGATTTGTTCCAGCCATCTTTGCAAACAATCTTTCACAGGACAAAGAACCAGAGGGGGAAGCATATAGTTTAAGAATTTGTTCAGTGGCAACACATAAACACAGGTTTAATAAAATATTAGGCACCATTTTCAGTGTACTTGGTATTATATTTCAATAGGAGAATAATTGTGTGAGAGTCAGTGGCTTGTACCACCTGCCTTTTTAGTGATGAATGCGCCCTGTGCAGATCCGTCACTTGGTTAACAAACATTTTGGGATGTCATTAATGGGTCAGACCTGTTCTACGTGATAGGGAAATAGCTGGGGGGAAAAGTACACCTAATTCAGTATGTATAAAAGTCACAAGTACCAAAAGAGAAACAAAGGTGATATTGGGGTTGAGGCAACAGCTTGTTCTCTATGGAAGAATGCCACAGAGGCAGATTTTTATCAAGAGTTTAGCCACTGACGTTTGGTGTTAAAGAGCCATGTGATCTTTGGTTTTTCTCCTAACAATAAATATATATTTTGATGACTATGTTCAAGAAATTACCTAAAATGGTAAATTCATGTACTTTTTCTACTAAGGAAGGCACATCTTTTAATCAACGGATATTAAAGGTATAACCAAGCATTATATTTTCATATCTACCAATGAAACTAATGATAGTAAGTTAGTTAGAAGCAATTCAGTCAGTTATTCAGTCTCTAGCATCTGTCATCTGGTTGCCCAGGTGGGTTGGAGTGTGAAGAAACCTTGAGAAAGTCTTGTCTAAAAGGGGTAAGTTAGGAAACTTGGAGTCAGTTTTTTGGAGGGTGGAGAGTCATTTCTTGTCAGGCCAGATTAATTGGGCGCTAGTGATAGAATGTCAGAAATAAATGCAAAAAATTGCATGGGAACTGAGGCTTTTTTCACAGCAGCACTCTAGTCTCTTCTTGGTAAGCTTGTGTTCTTATAGAATAAAAGTGCATATTAAAATGACCAGTTTTCTAGTTTTGGGGGAAAGTCTTTTATAATTAAAATAATTGTGACCCATGTTTTAAAAAATCAGCGGAACATTTTCCACTGTTCTGTTTTCTATTCTGTTTCATTTTCTAGAAAGATATGACAATCTCCTTGAATTCATTGGTGGCAATACTGGAAAAACTTGTTGCTCTAAAAATGCCACCTTTTGTTGTATAATACTGGAAAGGTAGGGAAGTCAGAAGTGACCTTTTCTTCTCTTTCTTTCACCTTTTTCTTTGAAAATTTTTTTTATCATGTCTCTATTTTTGTTAGCACTCCTCCCCATTTTTATGACATTTAAACTGCTGAGTTACAGTTAAGTGACTTTTGCTTCTGGCGTTGTGCTAATCTTTGTACAAAATGATCTACGCCAAAACTATTCTCACGGCCAGTTTAAGATTGAAATGGAAAGAAAGGTAAGTAGTGTTCTGGTTTGTGGTGTGAGAGGGTTAGTGTCTGCTAAAATATTTGATGCCTTCGAAAGTACATGTAAATTCTGCAGTAAATTTAAATATGGCATTAAGTGTACTCTCCAGAAAGTACATTAAAATAGTGATATTACAGCACGTTAGATATAACATGAAATTGTTTGAATGCCCAAGAGATAACTGTAGCTCTAGTATTAAATTGTATGTGATCTGAACCCACTGTGGAGATCGATAGGCTTGTGTAAGGACAGGGTCAAAGCCAAGGTCCTGTTTGATAGGAATGGCTGTGGGCAGGGAGGAGGGGAAGCCCTGGGTGACTGTAAACTGAAACAGGAGGATAAAGCTGAGAGAAGGAAACACTGGTTCTCACAGGAGTCAGAGAATGCAAAGCTTTCGCTCACACTAAACAATGGTTGGGGGCTTAATTTTTGGCAAGTATGACAGGGCTTTGGAGAGCTCTTAGCCAGGATCGTAAATTAATCTAGAGACTTTGAAAGGTATTTTCATTGCATAAACCTATGCTTTCCAGTTATCAGGAAAATGAATAAACATTCTTGGCTATCCATCTTCAGAGATGTATTCTTGAAAAATATAAAATGAATGGTCAAGTAGAACTAGTGTTGTTTTTTAAAAGGATGAAACTGTGCAATACTAAGATTTAGGATGTTAAAATACATACTGTGTATTAATGGATATGTTTACTCTTTCTTTTATAGACATACATTGGAAGTGTGGTTGTCTCCGTTAACCCATACCGGTCATTACCCATTTATTCACCAGAGAAAGTGGAAGATTATAGGAATAGAAATTTTTATGAACTGAGCCCTCACATGTAAGTACAGTATTCAAGCATTGTTTTCTTTTCACTCCAAAGATGTGTACTTGACAGATGTGTCCAGCTGTTTTCTCCACATCCCAGGAAAATACTTTAGTCATTTATATTTAATTAGATGAAGGAATGTAGAAGTGAATCGTCATGCCTGATTTAGATTAAAAAAGGCAGAGCGCTTCATTTGTGTCAGGCTCTGTAAGTTCTGAAATATTTGGGTTCAGTATGTAAAATATTTTCTGTTAAAAATTCTGTATAAGTAGCAGCTGCTGCTAATTATTTTTGCAAATAAAACAGGAACGCGCATTGTTTATTATTATGAAGAGCCCAAGCAGCGTGTTCCTACTCCAGTTGGATTAAGAAAGATCCCAAGTGTTGGGTTGTGTAATGATTTTTGAGCAAAAGGAATAAATAATACCTTCAGTTTATAGTCTTTGCAGACATTGTTCATCAGATGTGTACATTAAGCCAGTGATTTCACCTTCCCTGAACTTAGTCACTTGGTTTTTTTTTTAGATGTCACTTGTTAGTGTAAATAATTCCTATAAATAATAACTCACAATAATTACATGGTGCCAAGGTTGAGAAACTCTGAGCTAAAAAGTGAAAAAATCTTTTCAGAGTTTTAGTTGTGTCCTAGCAGAAAATAATTTTCTCTGTATCATTGAAGATGGGCTCTATGAATTTTGATAGAAAATAAAATCTAACAATTGAAGAACATCTGTACCACTGTCCAGATGTTTATTTTAGTTTCCCTTAATGCAGACAGTTTTGGGAACTCCAGATTTAAATAATTTATGAAAATGGTTATTAAAAACTAAACACTATATATTTTACCAGTCAAGTGGATTCTGATTATTTAGCTTACTGCTAGAAGTAGCTTTTGTGAGTGATTGTGTTTCATTTTGCCTTAACAAATATAAAGTCTGAAATTCGTTTTATGAAGTTATTCCTGTAGTTAAGTCCCTGCAATGAGATACTTTGTTTGATGCCTGGATATTTATTTTAGGTTCTAGGCCTTGAAATTTCTCAAAGTAAGATGCTTGGATCACCTGTGTCAGAAACCCCCAGGAGCTTATGAAAAATCTAGTTTCCTAGGCCTTATCTCTGACAGGCCAGGCATCTACATTTTTCACAGTCTTTCCAAGTGATTCTTATGTCCATGAAAATTTGAGAACATGTTGTCTTGGATGTTTATTTGCAAATGTTTTCCTTTCCTTAACTGCATACTACATGTTGATCTTTTGCAACAACAACAATAATGGCTTGTATTTATTGAGTATTTACTATGTACAGGTACAGCACTAAGTACTTTATGTGTATTTTAGCTCCATTCTCAAAATAATCCTGTGAGATAGGTACCATAACAAATGGGGAAGTGGTCACGGGGTTTGCTCATAGCCACACAGCTCACGGGTGGGTAACTAGGGTGTGAAAATGATCCTCTGCCGTGCCTCTCAGTTAGAACCCGGTCCTCCCATTTTCACATGAGGGCCTCTTACTCGGCACTTGCATCCCACTACCTTGGGTTGCCTATGTCCCTGCACCCCAGAGCCTCCAAAATAGCCTTCCAGAGACTGCAGTGCCATTCTTCCTTATGCAGCTTAAATTTCTACTTTGGGGATGCTTAGATATGCAATATAACAGGTGTCTGTTCTAGAACATGTAAGTTCATGCGTGGAATATTCATTTTTATCCTCATCCCTGAGAGATTCCTGTAAGGGACTGCATGCTGCTGTTACCTTAGTTCTCCCCCCTTCCCTAAGGAAAACCGTCACCACCAGCAATAAAATAAATTCTTGCTGTGCTTAGGGTAAAGACAAAAGCTTTTACCATGGCCTAAAAAACACTGTGCATGGGGTGCAAGGGATAGTTTTACCTAATGAATCTGAGCTTGCTAGATTCTTATCATGCCCTTCCTGCCCATCTCACTTTGTTTTTTCAGCCCTCACTACATCATCTTTGCATATTCTGTGCCTCCTACCTGGAATACTTTTCCTCTCCCTTTTTCTCCAGGCAAATCTTTTCTTTCTATCTCAGATTGCATTAGACCTACTCAGGGAAAAACTGTTCCCCACCCCCTCCCTGCCAAGGTCGTATCTGTTCCTCTTGTCACAGTTAAAATTTAACATTTCTGTATGATATAATTTGACTAATGTCAGCTTCCCCTGCCATGCCAGCTTTTGCTCACCATAATATTCTTAGCATCTGGAAGTAACTAAGGGTTCAAAATATATTGAAGAGGACTTGGGCTGAGTCCTAGCTTTTCCATTTACAAGCTATGTAATCTTGAGCAAATTACTTGAAAAACCTTCAGCTCAGAAATTAAGTAATTTGCCCTGTTCAATGGGAAAATAATTATAAACTCGTAGGGTTTTTGTGAGGGATAAATATCTAGGAGATATTTAGGTGATACAATTATCTGGTATATGTAAAGAACTTAACCATGGAGTCTGCCATAGCTCGACAGTAAAGGATAGCTGTTGGTGTTGTGATAATTATAATAATTGTAATAATGAAATATGTGGGACACATTTCCAACATTCTAACATGCTCATTCTCACCATTTTCTCCTCCAGGGTGGGACATTTTCCACTTCCTTTAATGCAATTTCCTGCGTCATTCTTTGTGAATGTCCATCTTTAACAGCGAAATAGGTTCCCTGCTAACACCCAGCCTGACGTTCTGAAATAGGAGTTTTGCAGTCTAATAGGATAAGATGACTTTAGGCGTTTGATGCATTCTAACCATAACTGTTTTAAGAATTTGGTTCCAATTTAAATAAAAAAGGACTTAAGCAGCTGCTCAGACCATATACAGGATCTGGCACAAGTAACGCCCCTTTTTAATGACAAAACCTTTTCTTACAAAATCATAAGCATGTAATTCTGTAACATAACAATATCACACTCAAGCACACCATATGACATTTCAGGTGAAATGCTCAAATTAAAACTATAAATTATTACATCCATATTATTATCCTACCAACCACACTCAAGCAGGCGTTACTTCTGCTAGACCCTATACTTTGGAAATTTTGCCAATTAATTTACCCCAGATTTCATTTGGAATTTAATTTGACCTGCTGTTCACTCTTAGTCTGCAAAAACATCCAGATATTTCTCTTGTAGTTCATGTATTTTTGAAGGTGCCCAGAAATTATTTTTCTTTAAGTTTTAGACAGTTGAAAAATATTTACATTCCATGTAAACACGTGACTTTCAGATAGTGGGTATGTGTATAAATGAGTAAGATGAAAATATACAGTTTTTTTTTTTTAAAACATGTTCCTTTTCAAAAATAGTTTCCTTTTCCAAAAAACATTGTCATGCCTCCTCTGCTCGCTTGTCCCCTGAAGTCCTATCCCTTTTTTGTTTGGAGCTACATGTTTAGTGGGGTATCATTGGGTGGTATCACCAGAGAAATGAGGGTCTGCTGGGTGGCATGTGTGACTTTGTTTACCTTTTTAATTGTGTAAGGAATGTCTTTCCAGGGTGATTTTTAAATTTTTTATCTATAAGAAGCTTTTAAAAAATTATTATTAACATCACTTTTTTTATTTTTAAATTTTTTTGTATATTTTATTGAGTATGGTATTACAGTTGTCCCATTTTTCTCCCCTTTATCCCCTCCGCCCTGCACCCCATCCCATCATTCCCACACCCCTTAGTCCATGTCCATGGACTGCACATACCAGTTCTTTGGCTTCTTAATTTCCCACACTACTCCCAGCCTCCCCCTGACCACTTTTTTTTTTTTCTGTCAACATTTTCCCACCACCACTTACCCCAACCCCACCCACCCCCACCCTCAATCCTTCCCACATTTGGCTTTGTCGATTCGTCCTTTATGCATGAGAAACTGTTTTTATATATCCCAAGAGGACGTAGTGCATTTCAGACAACTCAGTAACTGCATTCATGAAGAACCATCTATAGGAAAGAATCATGGTGCTGGGGGGAGGAGAGAAGGGCAGGGGAGATAAGGAAAATAATTGAACTATTTAATCTTCCTTCATTCAGGATAACACCATGACAATACACCTTTGGATATTTTAGTTACTAAACCCACTGGCCTTTTGATGGATGATTGCCCTTTGACCTTGCAGCACTAGACAGAACTTATTACCATTAGATGGATCTTCCTAAAGCCAGATCATGCTACTTCCCTTCCCAGAAACCTTCATTGGCCCCCTATTACTGTTGGAGTGAACTCGAAATTGCTGGGCTTAGTATTCAAGCTCTCCGCAGTCCTCCTTGGCTCTCTTCTCTAGCCCTAAACACCACTAAGTTCCTTCATGGGACCCCCTTTTGACTCACATCCTTTCATGTCTTTTATACCTGTTCCAGCACCTACACACCTGTACTGTTAAAGTCCTGCCAGTCTCCTGGGGTCTGTCTTGAAGGCTTGATCAGCCCTAGCCTAACCCACATGCATTTTCCTGTCTCCGAGTTACCAGAACCACTCATGTGATCTTCCATACCATCTTGCTTACTGAATGGTCAAGTGTGTTTTGGTGTCATCCTCTTTAATGAGGAGGAAGCTTCTACTGGTCAGAGACTTTATCCTTCTCATCTCAGTGGCTCTCTTAGTTCTTCTTTTTTCCCCCCTAAAGATTTTATTTATTTATTTTTAAAGAGAGTGGAAGGAAGGGAGAAAGAGAGGGAGAGAAACACCACTGTGTGGTTGTCTCTTGTGTGCCTGCAGCCCAGGCATGTAACCTGACTGGGAATTGAACCGGCGATCCTTTGGTTCACAGGCCAGCAAGGCACCCAGTCCGCTGAGCCACACCAGCCAGGGCTCAGTTCTTTTTTTGTAAGAGCTCAATAATTACAGGACAAAAGAGGTTTTAAATAATTTTTCATTACATTTTACTGCTATTGTCTCTGACAAGTCAGTGAAATCAAAGTATTCTTAGTAGGATATTTACAGAGTTTATTCAGAACTTTGTGCAATATAATGAGAATTCTCTTTTTTTTAAAATAATAAAGTCAGCTAAAATATCATTTTTATGGTGCTCTTTAACAGTGAGTGTTCAGGTTCAATTTATTCATGATGTAGAGCGCTTACCATCTAATTATATGAAGTGTCTGTGGAGGGAACTTGGCACTAGAAGGAAGAGTGGCGGCCCCTGCCAACAATTCCTCCTGGTGGTCACAGACCAGGAGTGCACTAAGATGTGTCCTTGTATGAGGATATAATGTGGTGACTTGTAGACATTACAAGCACAGTTTGAAGCAAGCAGTCTTTCCATTTTAATAAATGAAAACCCTGCAACAAATTTTAAAAACTGAGAAAAATGGCTTTGAAAAATTTCTGATTACTCTTACATAAAAATGGGAAAGTAATTAACGGGAGGATTTGGATGGTACTCATGTCAGTTGTCCAGACATCAGCCCTCTGTCTCTAGGGAACCGCTGACCCCAACTGTGTGCCAAACTGATTTTGCAGGACCACATGCTGTTGACAAGAGAATGATGTTACTAGAATGCCTGTGTGTTTTGAGTCCTTGTTAGTCCTGTTGTCATTTTACTCCATTCAAGGCAAACCAGAAAGAACGTTTTTAGTTATATCTTGTACAAGTACAATGGTTGGGTGTTGGAGCTGAGGAAGGGGGTCCAGGGCAGAAGACCTAGGTATTGTCACTTTTGTGTTACCAGAACTTTTCCTACAGCAGAGCTGACATTCATTAAATAAAATTTATTTAATTTGAGAACTCTTAGAACAGCTAGATCCTGAATTCTTAGAGAGGTTGCTTTTATAACTAGGTATGAAAGTGCTTTCTTAAGCAGTGAGTGGGGGTGGGAGAGAGGGAGATAATGTGTTGTGATGTCACTGAAGCTTTTATATTATTTTTCTTTTTTTTAAAGATGTATATATCATGCTTTTTTTTTAAAGATTTTATTAATTTTATTTTTAGAAAGAGGGGAGAGAAACATCAACCTGTGGTTGCCTCTCACACACCCCCTGCCAGGAACCCAGCCCCAACCCAGGCATGTGCCCTGACTGGGAATCAAACCGGCAACCCTTTGGTTTGCAGGCTGGCGCTCAGTCCACTGAGCCACACCAGCCAGGGCTATATTATTTTTCTATTTCACTTTTGGAATAGGTGAGCCTTGAATTGATTCAGTATCTCCCCTACGTCTCCCTGCTGCCCAAATCAAAAGCAATTGCAGGAAGAGGGTTTTATGCTTTCCCATCTAGCATTCACTGTATGTATTGCTTTAGAAAATTCACTCATTTACTGAGCGCATATGTACTGAGAGCTTTCCTTATTCCAAGGCTTTCTTTTAAGTATGGACTTTTCTAGTCTCTGTGAGGGAGACAATTCTCAAACTTAACGATATAGAAACCAGTATTGTTCAAACCATCACGTAGGAGGGAAAAGGGTAGGACAAAGGGAGGGAAGATTTTGTGGCAGACAAAATGAATTTCAGTAGTATTTTTCGACAGCATCTTTGAGCCATATTCTCTTAGGTGGTTTAAGTCAGTAGCCACTAGGTTGTAGTGTGGACGCCTTGGCAGTGGCTTAGGTCTCTATCTTCAGGAGTCGATTTGCACCGGAGGGGACTCCAGCTCTGTTTTACTCTCCAGATTCGGTACCATAAATTAACATCTCAAATGGAATGGCACGGTCTTGAAAAGAGTTAAAATTGCCCTTTTCCTTTTTTTTCTGCATGACTCTTATGGGTCAAAATAAGCAGAAGGCAAGTCACCTGTTTGCGCTGAGCCTCAGCATATAGCTGTTTGATCCTGGACACTTGCGGATCAGAACACGTCTTGATTTAGAGAGACTGGTTTCTCATTGGCAGTCAGTGCCAGTGGGGTGTCGAAGGACCGTTGTTCAGTTGTAAGCTTCCTTAGGCCGAGATCCTGGTCAGATATATTTCTGGGCCTGGTATATACTCAGCTTTTTAAAAGCTCCATGAACTAAATTTACTGCCTTTGACTCTCAAACTTTTATTCTCAGTCCGTTGCTTTATTGGGACTATTTTCAAAAAAATTTCAGAAAATGTACTCTTGGCAAAAAGAGACCTCAGCGTATTCTCTTTCAGATTATGAACCTTTTAAAGTTCAAAGGTTGGTTCTGTGCCGCCATAATGTTTTTGTCATGAAAATCGTTGTGATGTAAGACTACATTTATTAATGGAAAATGTTTCTGTATGTCTGAGAAGTCTCATAGTCCTCATTTCTAGATCCCTAGTTAGAATTTATATCGCTTCTCACAAATTGCACATCTCAGCCTTGAAAGAAGTTTATTTTGAAAAGGCTGTTTATAAAGCCAAGCACACGTTCATAACAGTGTGCACGATTATTTCAATGATATATAATCTTGAAGGGAAAAGCTTGTTTCTCAGTAAAATAGGCTGCTTCCTGCCAGAAATATTACAGGTCTTTGGCAAACTCTGAAAAATTCTACAACAGTTTGGAAGAAATCCATGTCGTCCAAAGGCGTGGCACCAAGGCCTCAGCCCTGAAAAGAATTAGCCTAACACTTCATCACTGACAAAGCGAACTACACTTGGAACCCACACGGGGAGCCCTGACCAGAGAGGGTGTGTTCAGGGTGGGTGGGGAGGGGCACCCACTTTGTTGTTGAACTAAGACTCATTGCCATGGTCTGTTTTCAGGGCTTGTGTGCGGTAGGACTGGGTAGGTAGGGCCGAGGGAGCCATGTAAAATTTGTCTAAATAGGGGTCAGCAAATACTGGTTCTTACTTAGTCTGGGGAAATCAGCAAAGCCAGAGATAATAAAAAACAGTGTTCTGTAGAGTTCAGAGGCCCATGTTGAGGAGACCAGGGAACCGGGACTGGGCTTGTCATGGGGCAGAAACCCGTGCACCGGGGAAAAGCCCCTCTCCACTGTATCGTCAGCTTTTCCTTCCCCCTCTTTCATTCCCACCAACATATGTGCTACACGACTTCTCTCAATTCCACATCTTCTAGCTGTCACACCGTTAGTTTGCCTTGATTATAAAACTCTTTGAAAAAGTTGCCTATGCCTGTTGTCTCTAGTTTATCTCCTTTTCTTTAATGAACTCGCCCTAATCAGACTTTTATCTCCCTACTCCACTAAAACTGTTCTTTTCAGGATCATCTGTGACCTCCACGTTATCAAATCCAATAGTCAATTTTGAATCTTCTTCTTCCTTTAATCATCAGTAGCAATATTTGACAAGGTGACCAATTCCATCCTGACACCCATTTTTATATTTGCCTTTCTGGCCTCCATATCTCCCTGCTTCCCCCGCACCCCCAGCCTGCTGGCTGCTCCATCTGCAGCTTCCACAGAATGTACCCCTTTCTTTCTACCCCTGAAAGCTCGTGGGTCTGAAGGCTTGATTCTGGGGCCTTCTCTTTTCTCCTCTGTAGGAGCTACTTTCATCTAGGCTTGAAATCTTCTGTCTGCTGCTGCCCCCGGATTTAGGTCTCCAACTGGACCTCTCCCCTGGGCTCCAGGCGCTTCAGCTACGTTCAGCTCTTCAGTATCTCTTTGGGAGTCCCAGCAGGATCTTGCACTTCAGTATTGCTTCACCAGGCTTCTGATTGCCCCACTCCCTCTTACCGTGGTCAGTGGCAACACCATCCATTGGCCTGCTCATGCCACAGACCTTGTCTTTCTTTTCTCTCCCACCCTACGTTCAATTCATGAGTTGGGAGGAAAGAAGAATGGCTACATAAACAGCTCACTTACATGTAATAATAGCAGTAAGGTGGAAGCACAAAATATTGATTGGTAGGTTCAGATATTCTAACGGTGCCACCTGTTTTGAGACTTAAAGAAGGAATCCTCGAAATAGGTGGTCCCTGAAGTGTAATAACTAGCTATATACAGAAGATAAGTCAAAAACCAGCTTTGGCTATGGTACAGTGAACCATGGTGTTAGGAAGGGAGAAAGGTGTTTGAGGGATATGTAGAACATTTAAAAAATTTATTTATTTATTTATTTATTTTTAGAGAGAGGGGAAGGGAGGGAAAAAGAGAGGGAGAGAAACATCAATGTGTGGTTGCCTTTTGCGTACCTCCTACTAGGGACCCGGCCCACCACCCAGATGTGTGCCCTGATTGGGAATCGAACCGGCGACCCTTTGTTTCGCAGGCTGGCACTCAATCCACTGAGCCACACCAGCCGGGGCAGGACATGTAGAACTTTAAAAAAAGTAAAACACTCAAATATCAGTTTACTTGAATCATTGGGAGGCCTGACGAGTTATGAAGGTTACTCTAAAGTAATAGGAAAATTTGGGATGAGGGCATTACTTAAAATTACAAGCTTATATGTCTGGAAAAATTGCCAGCCTTGCATTTTCAGTCCCCCAACTGGGAAGCATTTTCAGACTTGGTAAATATATGTCTAAATGTGTATGTGTTCATAGAAATGCAATGTTTTAACGAATGAGTGGTGAATGACTGACTCTTGAAGTGACTTATCAGTGTAAACAGATGTTACGGCAGAGCCTCTGGTTGTTATTAGCGACGTCCATAGTGCTGCTCGGCGCAGGAACATAAGCTCTACGGTACACTGGTTTTCAGCCATTATTGACTTCTAGAGGGGGTGCCTCTTCTTTTGGATGCGAAGCCCCCTCCTCGGTGTTCAGTGTCTAGATGCGTGGGTGGTCAGCTTGAGGTCTGAAAAGAATATCCTCAGTTACGTTAGGAACAACATCCTAAGCTTTATAGATGGGTTAACCTAATTTCACTCAAGTAGATAAATAAGTTAGGAAAAAAAAATGTATATATATATTTTTTCCTATTAACCTTTTTTCTTCAGTTCATCTCAGTAGCCAAAAATTAGAAAGCTCCCTGATAGAGGGAAGATTCGGCTGGTTTGCACCAGAGACCTGTATCTTTTAGAGGTGCAGGCACACTCTTGGGTTGCCTACGAAGCCCTTAGATTGCCACCAGATGGGTCCATTTCCACTTTTAGCTTCTGTATTTTCATGAGGATGGGTCGCTAAGGGCTCATGGCCCTTTCTTTAGGAATTGCTAGTTCTTAAGCCATTGCTTTGATTGCTTTCAAAAGACATATTCTGACACTCATACACCCTACTTCACATACCACCCTACAGTGCTGCTGCTGCTTCTGTCTGTAGTTAAAATTGCCTTGGCCATTATTAAGAGCAGGGGCTTATGCATAATTTGCTTATGTGAACAGCATTACGGATAAAAACAAGGATATTCAAAATGGCAGAATCCTGAGGTCAGAGAAATGTAGTAAAGAAAAATGTTACTGAAGTATAAGATATAAAGACATAAATTACCAAATGAACACATGTAGCTATTAGAGATTACATGATATAGGTGAGTCATTGCTTTGGTTACTCATTTCCTGGAATGTGGGTACCAGGAAGGAGGAAGTGTGGAAATGTGTATGGATGTTTGTTGGGCATTGTTCCTAAAATGAATAGAAATGGTGGATAAGGCTTGGAACATTTGCTTCCTTTTCATAATGTAACACAATTTTCATTTTGACAATACCAGCCGTACCTATGATTGTGAATGCCATTCTTTATCTTGCAGGCATAGATAATGGTTGCATAAATGCATTTTAAAACTTGAAAATCTTTGTCCTTTTTTGTATTTTAGGGACTTCAGCTTTGGTGTTTGCATGTATCTGGCATTGATCTTGAATACAACTTAAATAATTAAAATTAGTCTTAAGTGAAAATTCTGGCTGTGAAAATGAAGAGGTCGAGTTTGAATAAATTTGTTGCTAGTAATCAGTCCGTTGTAAGGTCCTCTTCACTTGGCCTCTTCTTGCCTCCTCCACTGCTTCTTTTATTTCTCCTTTCTAGGCACCCTGGCCCCATCTTCTGTTACACTTACTTCATTCTTCTCCATGTATTCGATTCCTACTTATTTTTCTAGATACATCGGGGTACCTCTGCGTTTCGAAACCTCTTTCCAGAAGGCCACTTGGCGGCCTTAACATATATTTTCCATAGCATGCATTATGTCACAATTATATGACACTTTACTATATACTGTCTTATATACTCTATCAGTTATTTTCTATTTAAATATTGGACTTATGCAAGAGTAAGCATCTTTTGAGCAGGGACGGTGCATTACATCAATACTTATTTTGTTGCCTTAAAGTTGGAGGTGTTAAAGTCCGTCTACTCTGTTTGCTCATCTGAAGTTAAATTCAATATCATCCTCATGTATTATGTATATTATAAAACATACACAAGAATGAGAACTTTTTAAAAAAGGGTAAATAAAGGCATATAAATGGAAGTTCTAATATTTTACATCCATCCTGCAGTGGCTTCTCGTGGGCATGCCCTGGGATGCCCACGCCTTACTTCAGAGACTTAGTGTTAAACACAGGTTAGGACTCAAGAGATATTTAGCCGTCAGCTGTTCTGTACTGGTTGCTACAATTTCCCACCTGTCCTAAATGAAACTCGAAGTTACAGTCTTAAGTATGCTTGAGATCTAGTTAGGGAATATAGGGATGTGTTAGTCAGAATAAGGTAGGTTATGCTTGGTCAGTGAGCTGTGACATCCCAAGGGAAAACACAGTGAAGGTTTGTTTCTCACTTTTGGCACAGTCTGAAGGGGGTCAGGTCAGATGGCTTTCCTTGGAGGACCTCCTCCAATTCGTGACTCAGATCCAAGTTGCCTTCTAACTTGTAGTTGTGTAAGTGGAACAAATGGCTTTTAAGGTTGTTGTGGAAGGTGAAGAGAGAGCAAGGGCCGTCCTTATTCATTGGCCTGTGTGCGGTCGCAGGGGCCCAACCTAACCTGACTGCAAGGGAAGCTGGGAAATGCAGTCTTCCCACATGCCCTGGAAGGCGACAATGGAATGGGATTTACCGTATTTTGCTGTGTAAAATGTGCACTTTTTTGCCCAAAGTTTTGAGGGAAGAATAAGGATGCACATTATACATGGGTAGTACTAATTCCATATCTATATTAATGTTTTTAAATTCTTTTATTTATGCTTATGTGTTAAAAGTGTAGCTATAGAAAGCAATAATGATATCCATATGCAAAATAATACTCTGGAACACAATCATTGGTTTTGTTTCTAAATATAAATAAATAAATGTGAATTAAAAAATTAAAATGAAATATATTTTTCCTGAAAGTTTGGGCCAAAAACATGGGTGCGCAGTATACACAGGATAGCATTCTCCATGACAAAATATGGTAGTTAGTGTGTTGCATGGCACCCTGTTTATTTTATTTACTAGGATCGTTGGTTCATTTCAGTAGGGTGGCTAACTGTTTGATGATTTAACTCATGGGTACCACATAGAGCAAACTTCTGTATGAATTTAAACATGAGTTCAGTAGTTTAATTTAGAAAGAAAATAAGTCTTCTAATATTTTTTCCTTTTAATGACTGTAATCACAGTGTCTTTCCACATTTTCATTTTTAATCTGATTAAAATGGAAATGTGGAAATGCGCATGAAAATTGTGGATTCATTTTTCATGTTTCTGTTGTTACTCCTTTTTATTCACATTGCTATTCAGCACAGAGACTAGTGGCTTATGGGTTCATTATGAACAAAGGCTTTTAGAAGTGTCTTATTTTATTGTTATTGTTTATAGAAGTAGTTAATAATGTGAATATTTGAAAATGTGTCTAAATGCTTTGATGGTTTATGGCAATAGATCTCTCGGTGGTCCAATTCCCATATTATTGATTTTCTTGGAACCAGTATATTTATTGGGAGTTTTAGAAAATTAGATGCTGATCTCATCTGTATTAATTTGCATATTCGTCTATTGGGAATTATGGCAAAATGGTTCCAACCAGCTTTGAAACTTAAGCCAGTGCAATGTAAATTTTTTTTATATTCAATTCTTTCCAGGGATGTGGTAAATAAATAAAAATCTATTTCCCCTCCACTGGAGCATTTAAGTTGTGTTTAAGGGCAATTTTAATTAAATTCTTTTTTCAGATATGGGTGTAGTTAAAGATGGAAA
This sequence comes from Mormoops blainvillei, assembly GCA_004026545.1. Taxonomy (NCBI): domain Eukaryota; kingdom Metazoa; phylum Chordata; class Mammalia; order Chiroptera; family Mormoopidae; genus Mormoops; species Mormoops blainvillei. The sequence goes on along the minus strand of PVJD01000365.1, from coordinate 422,921 downwards.
GTGAAGAAATATTAAAATTTCAGAAATTATTACACAAGAATTTTAATATTCCTTCTGACAAATAAATTTTAATTTTAAGGCAGCAGTCTTAATCTTTGTGGTGGGAAAACCAAAATCTACCCCTTCACCCCCCAATAAATAATGTCACTCTGTATTTTCATCTTATGTAATACAGAAAATATGTTAATTTTGAAATTTACTTTCACATTTATACTAGTCATTCTCTTGTTAAGTTTGGTCATGATCAAGTACTTTGCAGAAATGCTTACAATATATCCTCTACGTAATTTTCTTGCATCCTGTCAATCTGGAAAAGTATAATTTGTTTTTTGGTAAATAGTTTTACTGGATATAAAAAGCAGGTTCCAGTTTACATATCTATGCATTTATTAAAAAGCGAATTATCTTCTTATGTGTATATATATCTTATTTTTCCTACAATACAGCAACTCTTTTGGGAATAGACTAAATTTTCTACTTTCTTGGAATGGCACAAGAGTACCCGCGTGAGCGTTTTGCTCTGTGTCACTATTAGTATTTGTGTGTTGATGTACCTAAAGACATGTATGATTGAAAATCATTGTCAACCAGCTCTTTGAAGGCATCAAATAGAGCATAAAAGTAGCACAAATAGTTAAAATAGGATTCTGTTTAATCATTAAGCCAGATGCACGCTTGTATACTGGGCATTTTGTACTCATTTTCTTCTTGGAATGCTCCCCTCCATTGTGTATCTCATTCTCTCTCCCCCGCCTCCCCTGTCTCTCTCTCTCACTTTCTCTGTCTCCCCCACCTCTGACCTGCCCCCTGCCGCCCTGCCAATGTCCTCTTCTTCGCCTCCTTCAGGTTTGCTCAAATGTTGCCTTCTTAGTTCTCCTGTTGTTATCCTTTCTAACAGTGCAGGCCGCGCCCCTTGTCCCATCCAGCACTCGTCATCCCTCTTGCCTGCTTTATTTCTTTCTCTTTTTTCACCATCTACCAGCATTCTATACTTAACTTGTGTATTGCCTCTCTTCCCCTTCGTCCTACCCATAGAATGTCAGGTCCATGTTCACTGCCGCATTTCTAGTGCCTGTGCAGTGGCTGGCACGATGCAGACAGTCCATAGTCTCAGTTAGGTTCAATAAACCTTTAGTCTCATGTTCAAAAGTATCTGATGTTCTACATTATGCCAAGTGAAATAAGCCAGTTAGAGAAAAGACAGATGCCATATGATTTCACTCATATGTGGAATCTAATGAACAAACTGAACTAACTAGGAAAATGGGGACAGACTCATAGATGGAGAACCAGATGACAGCTAGTTGGGGTAGGGGAGGTTAGGCGATGGAGGGGTTGAGCAAAAAGGAAAAAGGACTCATGGACATGGACCACAGTGTGGTGATTGCTGGGGGGACAGGGGTATAAGAGGACTAAATGGTAATAGAAAAAAGTGAAATAAAGATTAAATTTTTAAAAAAGAAGAACGTTTTAGAGAGAGATAGCATGTGCAATGGCCCTGTGGTGCAAAAAGCAAGGGATGTTCAAAGCTGCACTTGACTTCAGAGACTACTTGAGGAAGAAAGCAAAGAGGGCAGCAGGAAAGTCCAGGGAGCCGAAGAGAAACTCGATCCTGCAGGACCAAGTAAAGATTTAGATTTTGATCCTGAGAGCACTGGGGAAATGTCCAGTATTCTCCCTGCCCTTCCAAACCTAGGTGAGCAGTCACTTTCTCTTAGATATTTATTCCCTGACAGATTTCTACCACACAGTTGGGACCAGGAAGCTCTGGACATGGTACACATTCAATACATGTTCACTGAATCAGTGAATAAGTGAATGAGTAAAACACGCATGGCCAGATTTGGGGCATTTTTGGTCACCTCCAAGAAATTCGTCCTTGCACCTGTCCTTGAACTTATCCTTATTTGCTCTTGGCTGAGTCTTCTCCTATAATTAACATAAAGCTCTTTGGAGAGAAAGAGCAAAACAAAAAACAAAAACAAAAATAAAAATAAACAAAAAAACCCCAACCAAACAACAACAAAAAAACCCCAAAATCTGATATTCTAAGTGTTTATATCAAGAGATGAAGCCAAATTGTAAATACTTTGCTTGGTGTCTTAGCTTGGTATTTAGCGACTTAAGCAAAAAAGAACAAAAAAGAAAAATTTCAAATGGCATAATATAATTTTTTAAATGTAACAAACAACTTTTTAAATATTCATAACAGAGGACAGAAAACGGTACAGTTATTCAAGTATGAGATGTAAGTGTATAGTGACAATGTTACAGCTAAATATTTACAGATTAATTTGCGCTGTCAATAGAATTATCAATGGGTGTTTATATTGTGATTGTTAATGAAGAATTTGTGAATGGAAAATATATAATTTTAAGGTTTATTTCAACTCTAAAATTCTGTGTGCATATATGATACTCCTGTCTAAGAAATTTGTGGTACATTTTAGGAAAAAATTTATTAAAAACTTTTTCTGTTGTTAGTGAATGATGGGTTTGCTTCAGTTGGGCTGAACAGCTAGGTAATGGGGTGTATGTGGGGCCATTCAGTTCTTTAGGGTTTCTGAAATCAAAGCCTGAATTAGAGTAACTGAGGATTAGTTAACACCTAGATTTGAAGTCCGGTTTCCTTTCTTTGCTTCATCGACAGGGCCCTTGTGACAAACTCTTCTTAGCAATGTGGAGATGTACCTGAGAGGCCTTATTTATAGGAAAAAGAAGGCAGCTATTTTTCAGTTTTCTTTATAGAGGTAACTCTCAAGAAATAAGTTTTAACTCTTTTTTTAGTTACTGGTGACCAAGATTTGGTTTATTCACACTGGAGACCTCAGTGAATGGAACAGTACATTTTCATTGGCACATGCCTCTTTTTCAGGATCTCCACAACAGTGTGTAAGGGAGGAAGCCTCTTAGAATTGACATGAAAGGAGAATAATGCTGGCCTTTTGTAGAAGAGGTGGGGAGCGTTGAGGTTGGTGATGGATTAGGGCTTAAAGCGTGGCATTGAGAATGCGTAAATAAATACAGAATCCATGCCAACAGCCATGCGTTCAGAGTTTCTATTTTCCTAACATGACGCAGGGCCGGAGCCTTTCAGAGTTTCTCAGTGTCATTATAATTTTTAAATTGTAGTCTTTTTATTCTGGAAAACCTGTATCTGTCTGCTTGCACACTGAAAATTTCTCTAGATTTGTGAGTAGTTTAGAATATTACAGTTTTAAGTAAATAAATGAAAAACTTCTGGGAAATCGCTTTTCTTAGTTGGGTCTGCCTACATACCTACCTATGCATCTATTATCTGTCCATCTATTGTCTCTCCTAGTTCCCCATCCCCAAAGAAAAACCAAAAACAAAACAAAAAGAAGAGCTGTCCACAATGCATGGATTTTAGTCACACCAGTTGCATTATTTGGTCTTTTATATTTCAAAAATGTGTGAGAAGTGTGAATGGGAGCTAACTATTATATCTCTTCACATTGGCAATTGACTGGAGGCACGTTACTGTTTTACAGCCACTATTATAAAATAAGTAGTTTTTTAAAAGTCAGAGCGAAGGAAGCACAGTAAATGAGACCCAAGTGAAAGTTAACACAACAATGTCCTCTATGGCTATTAAACTTGGATTTTTCATTTCCTTGTAGTTAAAACAAAAAGGAAAATATGATCAGTTACAGCATTATTTTTGCAGGTAAGATCAAAGCGCTTGAATTGCTCAAAAGAGGCAAACTTTTCCTTATCAGTTAGGTTTAAAAGAGATTTCTCTTATGGGGTTTATGGTGTGAAGGATGTCATCTTGAGCAGTACTTCCCAAAATTTCCCTGCAGAAAAGAGAACAGTGAATTTTATGTAGCTGCTTCTTATGCCACTTCACTAAGTGGAAGCAGAAACCACAACACCAAAGTACAGTTTAGGAAAAGCAAACCTGTTAGACGGATAAGCCATGCTGGGCTGCTCAGTGAAACCACTGTAGAATTTGATCATAATCTATACCGTATGGGGAGGGGGGAATGAGGCAAATCTAGGTGTTAACTAATCCTCAGGTGATTCCAATGTACGTCCAAGGGCAAGAACCACAGGTACAAGTACCTAGCTTATTGATGGTTTGGCTGATTCAGGAATACAAGAAGCAGAGAGATTGCAGTGTGTGCTTCACTGCATACTCTGTGACGCTTTGTATGTTTCTTTGTTTTCGATGTTCTCACCACTGGGCTTTGAGTTAGAGGCGATCTGCAGACAAGCTGAGGCTATGTTCTCTGGAAAGGACCCAGAGTACACATACTCTGCTTTCAATGAAAGACAGAGTGTTAATTTTGAAACCCACTGAGTAATAGGTTGGGCTGTCGTCATTTTATGAAAATTGAGGAAGCGCACTGAGACTTGTTTGAATAGATGGCTCCCTCCTGTCTGTGGAGATGTGGGCCATAAGTCATGACCAACAGAAGGCTCCCTAGGCTGAAACTAGTTTATGATGGTGATTGGGCAACTGTGGATGGTGGAAGGATGGCACCAGTCCTTGGGCCTGGGGAGTTATTGCAGAGGTTGGTACCTTCTCAACCAGTAGGTATTTGAAGTACACATATTCGGAGAAAGCAGTTGTGTGTGTGTGTGTGTTTTCTTTTTTAAAAACCTTGAACAATAAGGTTAGGAACCATAGATTATTTTTAGGAATTGGGATTCCGTATTTGAATGATTGTTCATACAAATTGCAGAGTTTTTCATCAATAAGTGTTTACAATTCTGAAACCAAATGAGAAATGTGGCTTTGTCCCAAATGTTTATACATTTACTCCTGTGTCACTAAGCCTGCCATTGGCATATAAAAAGCTCCATCAAGGGTCATTTAACCTCATTGTAGGACATGTCACTAAGCTGATTGGATTCAACAGCACATCCAATCTCAATGGCAACAAAGACACATGGAAGAGGGAAAGGAGATTACTATAGTACTACAGTTTTCCTAGGCAGGCTTCCAACCAGTTTAAGTTATAAAGATTTAGTTGGGAGTCTTTGGAGATTATTGGTGTATTCACTTAACAAAAATTTGGAGTGCCCCAACTCTGCAAGTTCCATTGATTTTCTAGGTGCAGAAAACCTTTCTGACGAACATAAATTCTAGAACAGTGAAACTCTGTGCCTTCTTCCAGGGAGGAGGAATTTTATTGGAAGAACAGAGGGGACTCTGTCAGATGACTCTTCAGAGGCAAGGTAGATGGTGAGCCTTACACTTCAGGGTCTGGAGGGCAGAGACAGCTTTGTTTTCAATGGGGTACTTTCATCAACCAGCTCTGGAAATGACTGTAATTGCTTTTACGTCTTAGTTCAAGAGCTACCAAGGTCCTAGAGTGTTAACCGTGCAAATGTAATCATCTGTTGACTGCCTTTCTAAAGCAGAAACTTTTAGACGATGATTTGCTTTTGTCTTCAAAGAGAATCTGTATAGACTAGCATTAGGGAGAATTGCTGAATACTTAGAAATAACCTAACAAAGAATTTCAGCTAGAGAGCATAAAATAGATTCCCATGTCTTTTTAACTTCTTTCTTTGAGTATTTTAAATCCATAGAGCTTTTTCTTTGTAAACATATGAATGTGCACTTACATATGCATATTTGAATAACATTTGTTTTGATTTCTCCTTTACTTGGTTATTTATAGTTGGAAAACGAACATAGACTTTGAAAATGTCATACATTATTTCTGTCAATTTCTTGCACGAATAGGAGACAAGACTGTCTTAGGATTCATTCCACATACTTATTCTGAGCATGTACTGTATCAGGCACTGAGATGATGAGCCACGATTCCTGCTCTGAAGGGAGAGAAACAGTCAGCAAAATAAAAAGTCTTCAAAAATTAAAGCACAGGGTTCTATAGGTATATAGGCAAGGGACGTCTGCAACAAGGGAAATCATTGAGGGCTTTCCGAGAGAACGTGTTTGGAGGTGACAGTGGGCCAGAAGGAGGGTGGGCAGGGAGATGGGCTGGGAGAGGGAGACTAGCTCCTGAGAAAAGGACCTTGCTGGTTTTGTAATCTGTGGCACAAAGCCTTTAGAGATTGGATTTTGCCTGAGTGGCTTGCCTGACTTTGACCTCTCTATGTAACCAGAAACCAGTCTGGATTTACATAAAGGAAGTTAAGTTCAAGATTTTTGTTGAAGATTTCTGTAAAAGAACACAGACTGGCCCGGTGCATGGCGCTCAGGAGCCCCGAGCGCCTTGGGGCACTGCACGGCCTGCTCTCCTCCGGACGCCCTTCCTCCCCTGCTGAGCTGGGAAGATTGGTGCCGCTTTCCAGGACTTTCTTCTTAGTTTCTCAAAGTTTGGTCTCTAAGGGCCATGTCTTTATCACCTGCAGGCATGTGGTAATAAATGCTAAATGCCTGTTTGCTGCTCCGAATGTTTCTCTCGAGTATGTATGGGATCTGTGTATGTGACATTTTCAACAAAGTCTCATCTTGTGGCCAATTTGCAGACATTGACATGTCTGCAGAAAACTTGAAAGCAGATGTCTGAGTGCTCCGTATTTGGGTTCGTTTTGGAGCTCTGCTTTCTGCGTGGTGGCATGCCGTAGGAGTTGTTTCTGACCCCTTTGTTGGTATCGGGGCGCTTTGTGGATCCACATTAAACCTTTCTCTGGCTGGAACAGGAGCTCCCAGCACTGTTGTTTCATCGTCCCCTGCCTAACGTCCTGGGCCAACCTTAGGGTAAGAGCAGCGGAGAGCCAGGGAAACTCGTCCGGGAAGGAGCGGCCTGTCTGCGTTTCAGGGAAGCCAGCCTGCCGGCCCAGTGGCATATGGTATTTTTGGTTTACCCATTCTTATGTGGCCACTTTGAAGCCATTTTTTAAAGGCAGACATTATAACATTTTTAAAAAGAACACATAAAAATAGTAACCAAACACTGTGCAGAACAGACCTCCTGGCATCGTGAGCCTTCCTGATCTTATTGTTGAAGCTCCTTCCCTAGGTCGGGGATTGGGGAGGCAGTGGGAGTGGGAACCTTCTGGTAGACACCCAGATAAGGAGTGGCCTTGCTTTGACCGCCCCAGGTCTCTCAGAGTGACTGTCAGTCACTCCAAACCTGGAACCTGCCCGTTCTCTGCGGGGACTTCTGCTTGATGGTCTGAGTCACAGTCCTTTGATCTCCTCCCTTCAAACACTGAGTTTCTTTTTAAAATTAAGACATAGATATGGCTGTGTAATAACAGAAATCAGTTGGGTTTTGATTGGAATTCCAGAGGAAAGGTTTCTGCATTTTGTCTATGTCCTGAATTTACAAACCTTATTTGAACAGGTACTTCTTAAACCCTGGCATGTGGCGGGGAGGGGGCCTCTGGGCCATGTTAGGACCCCTTCCTTCAGGTCCAGACTGCCCAGGACATCCTCAGACAAGCTTCTAACACTTCTCTGGTGCCTCAGCAAAATAACGCGTGGTCCTTAAGTCAGAGGACGCCCTAGAACCATAGTTTTGGAGGATAGGAATGATTCAAACTTGCTTTGAGTTTTAACAAATTTGGGCAAATAAAAATCTTCATTACAGAAACACATAAAAGCAAGAAGTTAAATCTGGCCGCAAAGAGGACAGGATTAGGAATAGAGAGTCCTGGTAATGACAAATGCCAGATTTTGAGAGTGTTGTATCAAGATGGCTTGTGAAAGTGTCTTGCTTGGCTATGGACAACTCCTCTAAGAGTTGCTGGAGCTTGGGTCAGAAGTGAGGAACTTGTTTAAGGCGGAAAAACTAGTGGCGGAGAGGAGAGGAAGGGAAGGGAAGGGAAGGATTCAAAAGGTGTTCGGTGCCTGGAAGAAAGAGCAGCAACACATTTTAATTCAAAAATATACATCCCCCAAATACCAGTATCCGTTTCATGAGTTAGGGAGAAGGTTTTTTGTTGTTGTTTTGTTGCTTTTTAGTTTTTGGTAAGCCCTATAGAACAAGTGACTTGTCCTCAAATGAATAACTTACTGTCTAGTTAGATAGTGAATGATTTCTCTAGACTGAGCACCTGAGGGTAGGTAGGGATGATAGCCTGTGTTCTACCTGACGCGCTCCCTGGCACATAGAATGTTTGTTGAATTAATGAATACTCTTAAAATTATTTCCAAAATGTTTCCTCCCTTACAGCATTATGATATGAATTTAGGTAATAACCAGAAAGTCTTAATTATTATTTTGTCAATTCACTTTCTTCCCTCCACAATAATATATACAACCCTGCAAGTCCCGTGGTGTAGCCACAGTGGTCTGCATGTGTGTGTGTGTGTGTGTGTGTGTGTTTTACACATATACATCTGCATCTATTTATAATCTGGCATCTTATTAATATGTGTTGATTTCATTGAATTTTGCATCTGCTCTACGAAATAGTGGCAGATCTCACTCTAAAATGTGGATAGCGTTGTGACCTTGATTCTGTAAGGCAAGCTTAACCTTTCAATCCTTAACTGAGTGCCTACTTCATTCAGACACTGTACAGGGTGTTTTATAAACATCCACTGCACAGCCCTGTAAGGCTGAAAGCACAGACCAAAACTTGAAGAAGTTGATAGTCTTTACCACTGCCCACTGTCTGTTCTCTGCATTTTAAAAAAATGAACCAAAGCCGTGTGTAACCTGGGGTTCCCATTCAGATGCCACCTCCATGCGATACCTTCTATGATGACCGCCACATTTCTTTGCACTCCTTCCACGCAAGGCCCCCAGCTGAGACCCAGTTCATTTCGTCCTGTGTCACAGAGCAGGCACTTGGGGGCTGACAAAGTCAGATGATACAAAGTCGTTTACATTTGAGTATTGTAAACACGAAAGTCTCCCTTAACTGAACAGTCTGTTTGGGATGTAGAAGTGAAGTAGCTTAGATCAGAACGTGTGTTTTTAAAGTTAGACAAAGATAAAGACACCCAAAGTGGCATTCAGGGTGGCACATTTTTAAGCTTTAAGTCAGTAGGAAACAACATCTATCTGAAAAATGAGTTAACAGTTAGAGAACTTGAAATTTTTTTTTTAATGAGTAAAATAAGTCCAGGGAAAATTATAAAGGCCTTTGGAGTAACTTCTTTTGGGAATAGATGTTTCCAGGATTTAGTTGCCCTTAATAAAGTAGTAAAAACTGACTATGAAATTAATTGAAATAGCTATATTGTTCCCCCACCAATTGGAGAGAATTGTGTTACAAATTTAATTATATTTATTTTGAACACAAAGGGTTATAACACTGTGTTAACACTGTATACTTATCGTTCTTATGAGTCAGGTAATAAAAGATGATTGTTGGTATTCTTTTGTTAAAAGAGATACTAAAAATACTTTGCGGGCTTATTGAATTTGAGTTAAGAGCCCGAATGTCTCTTTGTTCTTTCCCCCAAATCAGGTGTGTTTTGTTAATTTCTGGACAGGGGAAATAACATAATTTCCTTCTTGCTCTTTGTGTCTTCGCTGCCTCTGTCCTTGCACATGGCCCGGGACTCCGATTTTGCAGCTTTCCACGACATGCCCGCCTCAGGAAAGGTCATTTCTTCCGTTTCTAAATGTTTTTAGGAGATCCCTGGCGTGTTACTTAATTGCCGTCTCATGCTCCCTGTACTGGGGGGGCTGGGGGTTGCGGGGTGGCTTAAGTGTCCTTCCTGTTCGAGTTTAAGCTTCTGGAGGACAGATTCTCTTCCTCATCACCCCTAAAACCCACGGTGGTGAGCACGGTGTCTCTTATCCCCTTGGGAGCCCTGCCCTTGTGGGTATTCTCTGTTAGCCTCCACGCAAGGTTCCATTTTTGTCCAAAATTTGTTCCAAATTATTTCAAGACAGTAGTGCCATTCACACTTCAGTAACTCGTGAGATAAGACCCTGCAGCAGTAAATACTGAAGGAGCGGAATCAGCCCCTTTGCCTTTGACTGCTTGCCAAACCCCAAGCAGGGTGCTGCCCCCGTGGAGGGCTTTCCCCCTGTGGTGATTTGTGCTCAGGGCACCATTGCAGAAGGAAGTTCTCAGCAGCAAAGAACTGCTCCTAAAGTCCGCGCTGCGAGATTCCAGAGAGCAGCTTCCAGGCAGATGTTTCCTCCTTGCTGCTTTCATATTATCTCTTTGGCATAATTTAGTCTCTCCAAGCCTCTTATCTACTTCCTAATGCATGGCTCCCATACCTGGCTTTTGCAGTTCACCTTTGAAAAAGAGTCCCCTTTGGCCAGTCCATCTTTCTAGCATTCTCCAGTAGGAGGGTGTTTACTGTGTCTGGGGACTTTCAGCCAGCTGGCCCTGGACTGGATAGCCTTGAGGAAGCCCAGTAGGGTTTTGATAATGATCAGGCCCATGGGGTTGGAAGAATTTGGGTGTGTCCCAAAGCTTCTTCATCACAAAAGGATTATAAATAAAATTTCTAACATCTTGAAAGAAGATTACTCCTTGAGGGCCCTTTGCTGTTTGTATTGGATTATAATTGGCAACTAGCTCAGGACCTTTAGAAATAAAGAGCTTTATAAATTCTAATTAATTACATAGGATTTCTGTTGTTACTTAAAACAGTATAACACTCGTGAGCCATTTTATACAAAACATTGAGATGTGGGATTTCTGTCCTCTTAGTGGTTACATACATTTGACTGTTAAGATTAAAAAATATATATTTGAATAGCCCATTAAAATATAATGAGAGACTTGGTATACATTGATCGAGGTTGACTCAGACAATCTATGATATTTCACAAAAATACTGTGGAGGCTGTTTTCAGAAAGCCAGTCTAACTCTAAAGGAAGAGTAAACATTTGTGACTTTTGATCATGTACTATTTTAAAACCTGACTTTTGAGTTTTATTTGATATTTTACCGTTGTCACTTCAGAACAGATGTCACCTTAAAATGATTAATCTCTGATGAGATTATTTGTTTCATAGGCAATAGAAACAAACCTTTTCAGTTATATAGCCAAAAGAAATCAATGTAGCTCCTTATGTTTAAGGTAAAAGAATGTATATGAACTTAGAAAATTTAGTGTTGATAAAATATTCTTAGAAGAATGATTGTAGCTCATTTTAAAGATTTTGTGTCACCTGCACTCTGCTAATGTTATGCCATGGCATAGCATTCTTCTTATGTTGAGGTGGCACTAGGGACATCCTTGACTTTAGTCGTATAAAGAGAAAAGTACAATGCAGGTTTTCCTGACCAATTGTTTTTGCACGGTATGTCTTTTTCTGCCTTCAGCCTACCCATGTCTTTATATTTTAAGTGTGACTCCTGCAGGCAACATTTAATGGGGTTTTGCTTTTGTATCCATTCTAACATCCTCTGCCTTTTAATTGGAGTATTTTGTCCATTAACATTTAATGTAATTATTGATGTGGTTGAATTTAGGTCTACTATTTAATAATTTATTTTCTGTTTGTCTCCTCTGTGTCTGTTCCTCTTTTCCTGCCTTCTTTTGGATTATTTGATGTTTTTTGTTTGTTTTGAGAATTACATTTTTGTTTTTCAGTTATTTTGTTGCTCTGTGTGTTATTCTAATGATTATTCTAGATATTAGAATATACACTCTTAACTTTTGGGGATCCGTATAGAGTTAATATTGTGCCACTGTATATAAAATGCAGAAACCTTGCAACCATTTAGGTCTATTTACCATCCATCTTTCCTCAAGTCTGTTCTTTGTGTTTGGCTTCTCATTTCTTCCTTTTTGCTTCATACAGTACATTTTGGCCATTGCAATTTATTTTGAAGAGAGGCTCACTTTTGTTTTTATCTTTCCTTGTTCCAAGGCTTGGATTGTTAGGAATGCTTACGAATGTTGTGGCTGTGAGGAGATAACTGTATTGTTGCAAATATGTTAATTTAGCATGTTTATATTGACATGAGACATGAATACAATAAACTCTCCAAGATAAAAAGTTATAGTTTTCTGTAATAAATAACTGTAAAGACTTAATTTTTCAAAAGTTTTCTTTTAGGATAGGGTGATAGGGTGAAGTGTTTGGTGGAAGGGCATAAGACTTATTAAGGTAATATTTTTCAAGTGGGTGAATGTTTTCTGAGTTATGTATATGAGACAATGATAAATATATGCACATCTACAATAGTATTTTACAAGGAAAGCCAACATTGTTCCTCTCCTTAGAAACAAACAAGTAAGCAAACAAAGCCCCTGTAGGTTACCATGCAAAAGATACCACACATAATTTCTTCTCTCTTTTTCTTCCTCTTCCGCATCATTCTAGTGGACTACATCAGGCCTTGGATCAAGTTCAATATGAAGTTAGAAATTGGCGGAACACTTGGAGGTTAGGAATTTTTAAAAATACGCCTTTTGTCACTTAGGTTTAGAAACACTCAGTTTTTAGGGCTGAACCAGAGCAGGAGCGGAAATAGTGGAGATTTGTAGATCTCAATTGTGGATGAGAATTTTGAGCTATTTTAAGAGGGTTAAATTCCACAGCAGAATTTCCCTAGTGTGATTTGAAAGTGGTGTTTTAGGAGTCAAGATTGAATGAAACGGGATACCATTTTGAGAGCTTTTGAAGAAAAATACATGAAATCAAAAGGTAGAGACAGTTACCTAAGTTCGGGAAAGTTTCCTGAGACAGATTTTGTTCTGCTGATCACTTTGACTAATGGAGATGACAGACTGCAAGTCCTCAGAATGGATTAGCCCGCTTTAGCAAACGATATCTCCTGTAATTCATCCAGGGAGAGCCAGAGAGACTGAAAAATAAGAGTATGTCTGGAAGAACATAAGCTTTAGGTGGTGGTGTAGTTGATGCCAGAACAATTTTTCTGCTTTGCAGTGTAGGTGAAATAAACTTAGGAAGAAAGCAGCAGAGTGGGGGGCATAGATTTCATGGGAAGCAGCCCTGCCATTGCTCTTGATGGCCACGAAAGCAGAACCACTGTGGAGATTAACATTCTGAACAGAAATAAGATGGAGGAGGAACATAAATACCAGCTAGATAATTTTGAACACGCAACCCAACATTCCGCCCTGACAGAAAATAACAGACGAGCCCCAAACCACACTTCTCAAACCTAAAAGCGATAGGTACAGCTGTTGGAAAACATGCCGTGGACATGGTGTTGGGATAGTTTGGCTCTCAATGAACAGCCGTTGAGCTGATCTGGAAATGAAGGGGAGACTTGCATTCGATGTCAGTCTGTCTCTATTCTTAGAGCTCAACTAGAGGACAGAAGAAGTGGATAAAACCATGCCCTTGATGTGGTAAGATAAAAACCATGCTTGCCCCTTATGTTATCGTCATTATATGATAATAAACCATTCATTTTTGTGCGTGGTAAATAACAATGCTGACGTGTTCACAAAATAATGCAAAGCATATGGGTCACAACTGTTTTTAAGTAAAAACTTCTCTAAAGATTTATTTAGGTTCCTTAATTACAGAGTGGTTTGGAAGACTGGCATGTGGTTTCAGTTTATGGTTGTAAATGTTGGCCTTGGTGATGGCGTGTGCAAATGTTGTCAGAGAGAAAGAACAAAATTGGGATGGGGGGCTTGTGTCCTTCTGGGACCACCCTTTATTCATTTCTTTAAGCAGTGAAGTCAAGATCTGTGCTTACACCAAATAAGTATGATGTCATTTATACCTTGTGATGGGTGTGCCCGTGGTCCAAGCCAGTTTTCCCAATGCTTAAGTGCTTTAATTGGTAAATTTTTATGGCATTTTGAAATCAGGGCTCTATAGAATCCTGAAAGAATTAACAATCCCTCTTAACCTTTATCTTATATTGAACTATACTCTCCATTAGATGAATCCAGCCCAGTTCTGGGGACAACAATTAAGTATTTCTGGACAGACAAGAAAACATTTAAGTGTTCAACTCAGTGTTTGGACTTGAAGTAAACCCATGGCAGGGTCACAGTGATCTTCTGAAGCCTGTGTGTGCATGTGTGTGCACCGTCATACGAGGTTATCTGTGTTAGAAGTAGTTTTGCATCATTTGGGATCTAGTAACAGTGTAATATATAAAGCTGAATCGTCGTCCTGGGAGCCTGGGAAAAGGCCTGAACTAACCCACACATGAAGAGGTTGGCAAGTACGTACAACTGGGAAGTTCACTTGTATTTGCCCGAATGTGCTTTCCTGCATTTCTTGCTGGTGATGATTATGATAGTGGCATCTCTGAACTATTGTCTGGAGGTGGAAGGAGTGGGAGGGGAGGGTGGCTAATAAGAAAGCTAAGCAGTGCTTTCCTTCCCTGTATGAAGGTCATAGAAGAAATAGATTTCCTGTTTACCATACTTCATGAAGCTCAGTGCAGTAGTGACTTTGGCAATACTTGGAGAGAATCCACTCATTCATTTGGTCATAGTTTTGGTATTGGTGATGTCTCATGTTTAGGGACCTGTGGCTAGAAATAAAGCCTGTGCCCCAGAGGAGCTTACACTCTGGGAGGGGGTCTGAGCTGTGCATAATTATCTACAACACAGACAGATTTCAGACATTAATCAGGGCTTTATCCCCTTTAAAGTACTTTTATACATTTTTGTTTAATCATCTTAAGCTAAAGCATGTGACTCCATTTTCCATTTTGTATATGAAGAAACCGAAGTTCAACCAGGGTAAATGACTTGCGGTCATGAAACTGGTAAGTTGTGATACACAGTATTACTGAGTGCAAGTTGTGACCATCCAGAGGAAACGTGGGCATCTCATGTCACCTCTCAGCCTCGGATCATTTTCCTTTAAGGAGGCGACCATTGACTTCGCCGTGATTTAAGGATAAATCTGACTGTAGATACAGTAACACCTCACCCGGCTCCTGGTCCATTGAAGGCGCTCAGTAAATTGTCGATACTCACGGCTCCACACGTTCTGAAGGAAAGTCGAAGTCCTTGATTGAAAGGCGGGCTGTGCGTTAGTCGGCCAAATTTAAACTCTTCCTATATCCCAGCCCTTCCCCTGCCTCCAGACAGGCCTCTCTCACATGCACCCCGTGGCCCTGTGATGTGTCCAGATGCAGAGGTAGCATAGACCCGTGGTTGAGAGCAGGGGTCAGTTCTGTCTCTGTTGTGCCACAGGGCAGTGTTACCTCACTTTTTACCTCAGCTTTATCATCTGTAGATGGAATTATAAAAATTTATTTTTAGTAGTTTTCGTTTCTAAAAATTATTAAGTATGAAGTGCTTAGGGACAGTGCTGGTACATCTGATTACTCTGTCCTTGTGCCACTCCCCTGCCTACAGCCCTTCCGTGTGGCCCCCAATCATCTCTGGTCTTCTCTTTATCGCATCACTCATATGTCCCTTACATGTGTTTGCCTTCTAGCAATTTCGAACTGCTCTGAACCTCACCTTTGGTTTCACCTGAAAGCCCATTGTCTTGCAAATGAATCCTTTAGGACTGTCCACAACCCCCCACCCGGCCTTCTGAGATTCTTGAGGTCCCTGTCTGGTTCTGCAATATTTTGCACATAGTTTTTGTCATTGTACTTATCTTGCTGGTTGCCATTTTCTCTCTCTGTCTCTTCCCTGCCTTTGACTGAGAACTCAGGAAGGAAGGGATGAGTCTTAATTCTCTTTACATTACCAGCATGTTCTTGACACAAGGCAGACTCTCAGTAAGTACTTGCTGATAAATTACGTAGAAGAGGAACTTTACCTAGTTAAATACATTATCATATTGTCAAAATTATTTTTCAGTTAAGCTAGAGGGAGCAAATTCATCCTGTTAGTAAGTGTTGAGGAGGGTAAGGTCAACACAAGGCCTGGCCTGGCCTTAATTGATAGGAGAGGCCCTTGTCACCATATGGCACCGTGAGAAGCTTGAGTGGCTGGGATTGAACAAGAACCGTGGCAAACCCATAGAACCTCTGGTGGAACTTAAAATCATTTCAATTGCAATCATTTGTGAAGGCAGTAGTTCTATATTTAGCTGAGTGATGGTGATATTGGCTATTTGGTATTTGATATTGTTTTTGTAATTTTGAATCTCCAGTGTATTGTCCTGAAAAATCTCAGTATTATCCAGTTGTGGATGTGTGATGTAACAGTTTCCTCCTTGGTTCTCTGAATTGCCCAGATTTTAGTAAATTGAACTATGAATATAGCATGTGTGTCAAATAAAGCATCACTTTTTTTAGAGTACAACAAATCAGTACCATTTTGGTTCATTGAGAATGCATGGAAGAAAGGTAATGTGCTACAGAGGATGGATGGTTTATTTACTTACCTTAAGAATTTGAAGGAAATAAAATATGATGTCTCAGCTTTCTATCTAAAACACCTCAGTGGCCCTTTAAGAGGCTCATAGTTAACATCGGACAAACACATAACAGTGAGCTGATTCTAAGGACTTTTCCCATCATCTCCTGCAGCTTTGCCCTGTCAGATGAAGCATACCGATCCCTGCGAGATCAAGACAAAGACCAGTGTATTCTCATTACTGGGGAAAGTGGAGCAGGAAAAACAGGTAAGACCACCTCCAGACAACCTCACTTTCTCCCCTGGACCGTAAAGACCGCACAGAATGACAGAGTGACCATAGCGAAGAGGGCAGGTGCAGCTCCTCTGCACGCAGCTGCATGGGGCCGCCCAGAGCTCCTTTGCGGCAGTCTGCTGGGGTCTCGGGCCCCTTCCCTAGAGAGTGCCAAACGATCGGGCTTTGGGAGGCCACGACCTCCACTTCTCTCTGCTGAAAAGTGAGGGCAGGCACCAGGAAAATGCGGAGTTTCGCTCGAGAGTTTTCCTCTGAAGCCCAAAGAATTGAGATTTTTGTATATATTTTTAGATGGACTGGCAACCTCCCTAGGAAACAACCCCCCGGATAGAGATTAGGCCTTTTCTCTTGAGCTCGAGTGAGAACCTGATTTTACACATGGTGCCCAGCTGCCTGCAAACGATCCGAAGAGCCGCACTCTCTGAACCCAAACTTTACAGGTTAAATCTGTTGTTGTCAGTGGGTGTCTTTGACAGAACCAATGAGTCCATGAAAGAGGAAGAGGATGGTGAGGGAGATGCTATTTTCATAATTGTTTCATATTCAAAATGTTCTTTTTTGAAAATTAAAGTGTGATTGACATACAATGGTATATTAGTTTCAGGTGTACATTATAACTATTCTACATTTTATATACCTTACAATGTGATCACCTCCATATGTCTAGTCACCATCTGTCACTGTTCAGAATTATTATGACATTATTAACCATATTCCCCGTGCTATACACGGCATCCCTGTGACTTATTTATAAAATGTTCTTGTGTTATAGCTAAGACTCGGATAATTGGTCATTTATGCTAGTTTGGCAGAGTGGGATTTAAATGTTTCCACTTTCTTAGCTAGTTAGTTATCAGATTAATAACCTTGATTTCCCAGTGATCCCCCATGGATGTTTCAGTCCACTGACTGAATCCATTTTGTTCGTGAGCCCTTAGTAAGATTCGTGCCTTTAAAATCTTGCTGTCTGCTTTGGAATGGCTTTTCCTTCCGCCCTCTTCCTTCCTCCGCTTTCTTTGGGAATACTTCCTCTCTACCCCCAATGTAGCTAAAGACAGAACGGTTAGGTAGGCACATCCAACTCCCTTCTGGGAGCCCTTCGGAGACACAGCACACTGCCTTGGCCACGTTGTACAGGTTCTAGGCTCTGGATGGGCAGAAATGGAGGGAAAAGACTGGCATGTAAGAATCTAAAGTATAACAGAAAGCATAGTTGTATATAGTTGGAAGTGATTTTAGTTATAGACCATCTAGTGTGGGGTCCTCCCCAAGGACAGCCAAACTCCCTCGTTTGTAGTAATGGAGGGCACATTGCTTTGTAAGGCAACCTGTTGAATTTGTCATATAGATCGTATTACTCTGGAATCATCCCAGTTTGAGTTTTCTCTTTACCTTCCTATCCAAATTTCATGGTCTCAATAACTAGGATCACCAGTGCACCTAATTTCTTAAGCTGGAAGTATAAGAGTCATCCTTGATTTTTTTCGTTTCCTGTATCTCCCACATGAAATCCATTTTCTAATCACAGTCCTACCTCTAGAATATCTCATGACAAGTTCTTTCTTCCTTTTCATTGTGTCCACGTGGAGACTCTAGTCCCAGCCACCAACCATTGTTTCCCTTAAGCACTGTTTGTAGTATATCTAACTGTTCTATCCTTTTCCCCTTATGCTACCTACAAGCCCTTTTCGGAGACACCAGAATGATATGTAACCATAAACACTGGTTGATACCCTTGGCTTTGTTGAGATATAATTGACATATAACCTTGTGTAAGTTTAAGGTTTACAGTGTGTTGATTTGATATATGTATATGTCATGAAATGCTTGCCACAGCAAGGTTAATCACCACATTCATGACCTCACATAGTACTTTCTTGTGTGTATGCAAGAAGTTTTACAATTTACCTCTTTTGTGTGTGTATATGTGGGAACTTTTAAGATAGACTCCTAGCAACTTTTAATTATAAATTTTTTAAAAAAGCCAAACGTAGTGGGCTTGTTTCTCAAGGTTCTCTGTGATCTGGTTCCTGTTTCTGCACCTCCCCCTCATACTTTTCTTGCCTTCAATAATCGCGGCTAATGTTACTTTTCATTAAAAGTGTTACCCTCTATTGGATATAGGCAGTGTTTCATTATTTATAGTTTCCCATCCCCCTTTAGATCATTCATCAGAATCTCTGGATATGGGCTCTTGCCTGTATTTCCTCAGAAATGTGTGATATTTTTGGCTGTTCACAACTCTTTTTTTTCCTCCCCCTCTAGGAATTTTTAAAGGACACTATTGTCTTAGGAGAGATTTCTTGCTCCTTTTCTGTTACCGATCAGTTCTTTCTGATGAAACATAATTCTTAGAAGCAGTGCCGCTACTTGTTTATTTCCAAGTTGATCAATGAAAATGGAAACAAAGCAAGTTAAAAACTATGCCCCTTTACATACAGCATTTGTATGGGTGATGTATGTCCTGCCACCTGCCCCACCCCAGTCCTTCTGACTTTATCTACAGGCCCATTTTTTCTTTATTTATGCATGAGAGAAGAAGAGATGAAAATATTCCTAAGTCTGTTAATTTTTTTAGGTTGTTACTCATCCGTCATCATGACTAAAGATACACAGGGTGGGTTAAAAATAGGTTTTCAGTCGCTTGTATGGAAAACAATGACATTAATAAATAATAATATAAGAATAGAAGAATAAACTGTGTTTCATGTATTCACAGCTATAAACCTACTTTTGCCCACCCTGTACTTTCTGAGGATTTGATTGTATCAGTTTTTTCCTAAGTGAGTCGTCAGATGGGAGTTGCGGTCACTGGTTTGATTCCTCTTGGCTGGTTCTTCATCCCCTTTAGATCATGTGCTCCAAGAAGACAGCACACCCCCTAACTCGCCACGTCAGTGTGTGTCCTCCGCCTGCTCAGACAGTGGAAACCCCACGACCTGCTCATGGCGTGAGGATCCAGCGCCTGGCGCACTCCTGTGTCCTCCTATCAGAGAACTGAGGGGAGGTTGCTGGCACTGTGTCGGGGGTTGGAGTTCAGTCCTTTCTGAGGAAAGCAAAAACAAAACCTCCTCTTTCCTCTGGTGGCAGTCTAGTGGCATAGCGTTCATCCTTTTCTGCAGTTTTTCCCTCTCTGGATATTTTTCTACTTAATTACTTGTCCTGCTGATTTCAACATCCCATTCACCACTTGAAATCCTTTTCTCCCTCTTATTTTCCCTGGATTTAGTGTGGGATACTCCGCCCTCTGCCACAAGCTGGACAGTGGGTAGCCGCTTCTCAGGACCATCCCCTTTTGCCTGGTAGAGCCATTCTTGTACAGTACACAAGATCAGGTGCTGCTTCCGGCAGGACACTGGAGGAGGGCACCCTGGAGCAGCGCTTCCCCAGCCTTCCGCTGGAAGCCCCAGGTTGCCCCATCCCCAGGTCTGTTGCTGACCCATACCAAGAAAAGGAAATAAAAGAAGACAGGAAATTCAATCTCTAATTTTTTTGTTTTAGTTTCAACACAAAATAAATGACCAAATTACTGCAAAAACTTCTAAAAGCCCACTCTCGTGTGTAGAATAATAGCAGTTTGCGGACTGACCAACGTTGAGTGGTGTGGGTCCTTGGACCATACACCCACTGAACGCTACCTAAAGGTCATGTGAAGTGTGGCTTAGGTTAGAGCTGCTTCAACTGTCATTGTCACTGAACCTCCTGGGGCTAGGAGGGTGGACACTCCCCTTGAGAGCTGCTGTTTTTAAATATTCACTCAGCTAGACTCTTTGTAGCTGAGCTGCTAAGCCCTTCCTTTTTGGTTATAGATCCCAACAGCATCTCCTGCTTCTCTGTTCCCCAGGGACGTTTAGTGTTCTGCTCACTCATTCTCATCTTTTTCTACTTTTTTTTTTCATTTTTAAAAGCAGCGGTAGAAAAGTTGCTTCAGATTTTATTATGGTTTTAATTGTATTAGACTATAAATTTGAGCAAAGCATAGAATTTATGTGTTGTTTAATATCTGTTACATGGAGATTATTTATGGGGAAATAAAATGATGGGAAATTATGTAGAGATGGCAGCGGGATTTGGAGAGGGGGGTTAATCTCATTTCTTTGGGGAAGAGGGAGGTCAGGCCATTTCTGAAGCGTTACATTTTCATATTCACTAACACTGTTTTTTGAGTATATGTAGTTATTAAAATTTTGGGTTAATAAATAAGTGAAAGAAGAAAACTAACATTTATTGAGGACCTGGAATGTGCTATGTACTTTACATAGAATACCTCTTTTCAATAAGAATCTTTGCTTAATAGCTTAAGTCACCTTATGGTATCAGCGGGCTTATTTTATAAGAAGTGATAATTTAACTGGGTTGTAAACCCCTTTTGGTAGATGATGATGTTATTGCTCTTAAGTGTTGGAGACACTCTTACACTGCAGGGTTATGTAATGTGGATACTCGAAGAGGTGTGAACTTTTTGAGTTCTCTGGGTCCCTATTTATTTCATAACTGCTGTGCTAAGTAAAAAATTCATTATGCCTCACGTAGTGCCCAGTTCGCTCTAGGCAGTGAACTCACAATTTACTGCTGTGGATACAAAGAGTTTGTAGAGACCCATGCAAGTACTGACGGGGATAGGCCAACAGAACATGAGGGAACCATCATCTCTACGCTATTCCAAAGAAATCTGAGTAAATCTTTGGGCCCGAGAAGATGATCCTGACATGAGAAAACATAAATTATTCGGTTTCTAATTTTACAGTTACATCAGTTTCTAGGAACTCATCAGCCATCTGCTTGAAGAACTACGAAGCCTGCCGTGCTCATTAAGACCTTCAGTTCTGAACCCCAAATGACCTTGTGCTGCTGCACATGTGTGGTAGTTCTCTGACTCTGTCCGTGACAGAGATGCCACTGACTTAATGTAACCTCAGTGTCGATGAGTGTCTCAGGGCGCTGAATGTATTCACGTTGAAGCACGATGGCTAAACAAACTTAAGGCCAAGATGTAGTGAGCTCTTGTTTTGTTTCTTCCCCGTGTGAGAGAGACCTTTATTCACCTGCATATTTTATATGAGTTACCAGAGATTTGTGGGGGCCATCTTTCAGAAGCAAAGCCATTTATGTATAGGTGTATTTCAATAAAAACGTTGCCAGTCTTGACTCTTCGTGGAGTAGAGACCGTGTTTCCCATGGCAAGACCCATGCTTTTTGTACCATGAATAGGGCAGCTTGCGGCTGCCTATCTGATCAATTTGGATGTACTGTAGTCGGGCTGTTTTGCAGCACTGCAGACTCAGGACTGATAAGAAGGGTGTTCTTCAATGTCACCGAATCCTAGTTTCATTGTACACAGATGTGGCCTCATTGATTAAGGCAGCCTCATTCTTTAGGTCACTGACCCACCAAATCTATGAAAGCTTAGTCCCTAGAAAAACTTGGGTATCTTTACCAAGGAAATGGAAAGGTGTAGATGGAGATAATGTATTAGTATGTGTGTATGTGTAATGAATGGGTAGTTGTCTCTGTGTGCTGTCTGACCTATATCACATAAGTCTTATATGATCTGTGTGGGGCATATATAATTATTACATGTATCTATGAATGCATGTTACTTCTTGGATAAATTTATTAGCCACTCTGTGAAAAGAACTCAGAATAAACCTTGCTTATATTCACACTTATTTTGTTTTTGACATAGAAATTGAATCCATGTGGAGCTTGTTCAGATAACGAACATTTTGATATCTTAGCAGTGAGATTCCCATCCTTTGTCCTCATGGTTACAAATGACTTTCATTGAAATATTTATTTTCCATTTCTCACTCACTGCTATTTCATAATGCTTTCTTTCATAAAAGAATTATACAGTTATGTGACTATGTAATAATTACATAATAACATATTATTCATAGCCTAATACAAAGTACCAGAAAATACAGAGTAAAATTAGTTATAATTCTTCCCTTAGCAGGAATTTAAAATCCTCAGAATCATAAACTATCACTATAACCCCTTTCCATCGTTTGTAGAAATGAATTCTGACCTAGTAGTATTTTGTTACAGGACATCTGTCTGTTAGTGCAGAATATCTGTGAAACCCTAGAGGTTCTACCATTTTCTCGTGAGAAGAGATTTTGACTTCAAAGACTTCATATTTTGCATGTCTGACTATTGCTGAATTTTAGGATTCAAGTTATATTTAAACATGTGTACATAAACTTACATATGAAAGTATGAGTTAGAAAAAACGATGAACTAAGAATTGATTCTAAGCAATGCTGTTACATTTTCTGTCCCCCCACCCCCCTTTAAACTTACATCCCCCATGCCTTATTTTATAGCTGGAAGCTTGTACTTTTTAATCCCTTTCCCCTTTTGCCAATTTTAAATGTCAGTGTTATGTCTAAAGTGGCATTGCTTTTCAGATTTTTGAGTACACATGAAGAGTACACTTTTTTGTCTCAATAGAATCACTTTATACCTTTATAATATATGTGAAAAACATTGTCATTTAGAATTTGATTACTGCATTAATGTAACCACAGTCTACTCAAAAGTATTGCTTTGGAAAGTGCTTACAATGTTATGCTGTGATTGCCAAGGTCATGTTTAATTGGTCGATATAATAGTCAACATAATTCAAAAACTAGTTTTGGAAATATGGACAATAATTATTGATTTTTCTCAGAAATATAATACTTTTTATTCATATATATAAATAATTACATAAAGTTTTGATCTGGTTAATAGCTAAAGATTTAAATAAAGGTTCAAATCTATTCGAACTTTAGTACAGAAGAGCCAAAAGGAAATAAAGCAGAAAGCTTTATGAGATAACTGTTATTTCCTGTTTCCAGTATGGTTAAGTATCATGAAAACACTTCTCTAAATTACGTTGGGTCTTGCAACGTATTCTTACTGGTTTACTTGTTTCTCTAAAGAAATGAATACCTCATGAATCACTTAAGATAAAAAATTATGAGTTGTCTCCCTTAGACTATGAGATTTCTGGGGGGTGGAGGATTACTCTTAAACCCGACTTCCAAAAATAAATTATTAAAATGAGCCCACTGTTAGAATTCTTGAGGGTAGTTCAGAATCCAAACACAGAAACTTTTTAACAACTTAGATATAAGTATCCTTGACTATATTTAAAAATTACTTCTGAATTATTTAAATTATTTAAAGTTAATAAAAGTGATTCTTAATTTCTATTTAAGTTAACCATCTTTATATCTCAGTAGATATTATGAGTTTATATTTATATACAGTTTAACAGCCAGATGATATTGGTCAAATTCAAATTACAAAAGATCTGTTCCTGGTGCCCTTTTTACACAAAACAAAACAAAACAAAACAAAACCCCAGAACTGACCCTGAGAGAGCTTGTTTCCATTTCATACTGTCCATTAAAAAGTCTCTGAGAGGCCAGTTTAGTTCTAGCAGCCACCAAAGAATTCTGATTCTCAGCTGACCCCTCACCCCCAACCCCACGGTGGTTTGTCCCTGGAGTCCGTCCTGGCCCAGTAAAGGGTTCCAGAGAACTCAGTGTGGTACCGTATCTGGAGGCTCAGGTTTGAGGCTTCAGTGAGTTCTATAATCACTGAAATAAATAAACAGCCTAACCTGGACTTTTAATACTTTTTGTTAATTTCCCTAAAACAAAACTTACATTTTCATCTGTGTGTGTGTGTGTGTATTTACTACTATCTGGGACAGTTATTTTGCCTATAAATGCTTTCAGTCTTTTAATAGTATCATAGGTAGAAAGATAAGCCAAAAATTCGTCTCAAGAAAGAAGAATATACATAATATATGTGAAGGTGTAGGTGGGGATGGGGAGCAGAGAATGCTTCTGAGAAAGCAGAACCAAGAGAAAAAAAGCCTGGAGGTTGCTTCAGAGGCCAAACTGCAGAGTTGGAATGTGAGGCGATTCAGGAGAGTCGGAGGCCAGCTGTCGCAGGATGTTAGGGATTGGCTAGGAAGTCGGCTTCA
This sequence comes from Mormoops blainvillei, assembly GCA_004026545.1. Lineage (NCBI taxonomy): Eukaryota > Metazoa > Chordata > Mammalia > Chiroptera > Mormoopidae > Mormoops > Mormoops blainvillei. Next base: position 398,506 of record PVJD01000365.1, on the reverse strand, counting down.
CCTGAACTGGAGAGCCAGAAAGCCAAGAGGGAAAAATCTTGAAGTAACCAAGAGTTTCAGTTTGGACTGGTGGGTAGAGGGAAATGTGGCACCAAGAAGACAGAAAAAAAAAAAAAAAAGTAACAGACTAGGAACTCTTTGTCTATAACTAAGGCAAGGTCAGCCTGAGCTAAGCAACAGGAGTATGTACATATAATTTACCAGCTTTAAATAAACTGCGAGAACAATGGAAAGTGTAGTTTAGGACCTTTACACAATGGGGGTGTTAGAGAACAATGATCTTTGGAGGATGGGCATTGCAAAGATGACAAGACTGACATTTCTCCATTATAGTCTTTTTTTTTTTTTTAATGATCAGCAACAGTTTAATGAAACCATGGCATTTACAGAATTCTCAAATGGGTACAATATAAAATTGGTCATAAAAATTAGTAAATGATGCAAGGCAGATTACATTTTGATACTGGTACAATGGCAATAATTAGTCTTTAAAAGGAAACAGCAGAAATCAGCCATCACAGACCACCACATAACCTATTTGGACCCATTGCATTACCCACAAAGCAAATTAGAGGAAGACCTAATTCCAGTCATTGAAGAAGTCAGTTTCCCTCACAGTTCTCAGGGCTCCATGAGGTCGCTTACTTCCCCTATTTGCTAGTACTCCAGAAGTGGTGATCTTAGACCTTGAGAACTTTATGTGACCTGCATATATCCTTGGTGCCCATTGTCTCCTGTTAGTTACCTTGGGTTTGCTCAGAGGCCCTGCAGCAGCAATTTTCCACTGGTATACCACAAGAATTTTTAAAATGTGCAATATCTGACTATTTAGTCAGGGGCATTGACCCCTTTCCCTTAGACTGTCAAATAAAAAAGCGACAATACCCGTCTAGTGTGAATACCCTGCCTTGAACCATAAATATATGTCATGGAATAGAGTTGCATCTTACTGGTCACGTCACATAGTAAGGTTGGGTCTGATTGGTTAGTTCTTGGTACCAGAAATCCTTATATACAAGTACAGGCACCTGATTTCTTAAAAAGTCACTTTGGAGCAAAAAGGGCAGGTAATTACTATTATTTTGGTGACTCAATCAAATTATACCTTTTTTTTTTTGGTCAGATGGGCAAAAAATGTTTTTTAGTGTGCCACAGAATTTTAGTAATTAGTGTATGTGTGCCACCAGATGAAAAAGGTTGAGAATTGCTGCCCTAAAGTGAGTATTTGGGCAGTGTGCCTAAAGTGGCATTCCAGCTGTTCATTTATTATTTCTTCAACTGTGGGAATTGGGGCTGGAAGCCACCTGCAGATCTTTACAAGAGAAATGGCAGTGTTGAGATTTTCCCCCTTATACTTAAAGGTACAGGTACCATCACTCACACCTGGCCAAGACACCTAGCCAAGACTCCTGCTCTCGGACAGTACCACCAGAGCAAAGACTTGAGAGAGAACAAGATTTGGGATGACTGATTTCCTCACCTCGACTGCCCAGCTGAGGGCAGATGTTTTATTCAGCCAATATTTAATAGTGGAGCCTTTCCCAGGCCCTGATCATGGAGCATTAGAACAAGAAGAGCCCAATGAGGAACACATTCCCTGGCAAATTATTGTGGGAAACACAACATTCTAGATCCTTTCCCAGACTTCCACAATGCACGTGGTCCTCCAAGAAGCCCTTTAAAAAGGAAACCTATTTCTCTTCATCTAACTCACTGTAGACCCTCGCGCCACCCCC